>CM060958.1:7154493-7459493 GCA_030765055.1 Mantis religiosa
ACATACGTTCTCCTACGTTGGGTCAGGAACAGGTGGTAGTCATTGGGTGCTAGATCTGGCAAATGGGGTGGATGTTCAGGCAATTCGGATTAAATTCGCACATTGTCTTGAAGAAACAAGATTTTTTTTTTTTGCCAAACTAGGTCTTTGTTTATTTTTTCCATTTTCCTTTGGAACATATCGAAGGTGTTAACTCGTATTCGCTGGGTTTTAATCATTAGATCACGTACACATTCATACCTCGCCTTTAACTGCCATGGTCATATCGGTGGCCGTTCTCTTTAGGAACATATCGAAGGTGTTAACTCGTATTCGTTGTGTTTTAATCATTAGATCATGTACACATTTATACCTCGGCTTTAACTACAATGTTCATATCGGCGGCCGTTCTCCTTTGGAACATATCGAAGGTGTTAACTCGCATTCGTTGTGTTTTAATCATTAGATCATGTACACATTTATACCTCGCCTTTAACTACAATATCCGCGGCCGTTCTCCTTTGGAACATATCTAAGGTGTTAACTCGTATTCCTGGGTTTTAATCATTAGATCACGTACACATTTATACCCCGCCTTTAACTACAATGGTCATATCGACGGCCGTTCTCCTTTGGAACATATCGAAGGTGTTAACTCGTATTCGTTGGGTTTTAATCATTAGATCACGTACACATTTATACCCCGCCTTTAACTACAATGGTCATATCGGTGGTCGTTCTCCTTTGGAACATATCGAAGGTGTTAACTCGTATTCGTTGTGTTTTAATCATTAGATCACGTACACATTTATACCCCGCCTTTAACTACAATATCCGCGGCCGTTCTCCTTTGGAACATATCGAAGGTGTTAACTCGTATTCGTTGTGGAAATTAATTATTCTTTCACACTGGCCGTGTGTAAGCTAAATTGTGGAAACGTAGAGTCAGACTGAAAAATTCAATGCCATAGCCGGGATTTGAACCACGGATCTTCTGGGGCCAGTGTGAAAGAATAATTAATTTCCATTAATTAACCTAATAGTGGTTAACTATAAAGCCCGGGCCTTAAAGTACTTACATGTAGTAAGTCGCCATTAAGGTAGTTGTCTCATGTGTTTATGAGAACTCCTAGTGGTTTACCGGGAAAATATGAGTCAGTTGGAGAACCAGAAGATCCGTGGTTCAAATCCCGGCTATGGCATTGAATTTTTCAGTCTGACTCTACGTTTCCACTCGTATTCGTTGTGTTTTAATCATTAGATCACGTACACATTTATACCCCGCCTTTAACTACAATATCCGCGGTCGTTCTCCTTTGGAACATATCGAAGGTGTTAACTCGTATTCGTTGTGTTTTAATCATTAGATCACGTACACATTTATACCCCGCCTTTAACTACAATATCCGCGGCCGTTCTCCTTTGGAACATATCGAAGGTGTTAACTCGTATTCGTTGTGTTTTAATCATTAGATCACGTACACATTTATACCCCGCCTTTAACTACAATGGTCATATCGGCGGTCGTTCTCCTTTGGAACATATCGAAGGTGTTAACTCGTATTCGTTGTGTTTTAATCATTAGATCACGTACACATTTATACCCCGCCTTTAACTGCAATGGTCATATCGGCGGCCGTTCTCCTTTGGAACATATCGAAGGTGTTAACTCGTATTCGTTGTGTTTTAATCATTAGATCACGTACACATTTATACCCCGCCTTTAACTACAATATCCGCGGTCGTTCTCTTTTGGAACATATTGAAGGTGTTAACTCGTATTCGTTGTGTTTTAATCATTAGATCATGTACACATTTATACCCCGCCTTTAACTACAATGGTCATATCGGCGGCCGTTCTCCTTTGGAACATACCGAAGGTGTTAACTCGTATTCGTTGTGTTTTAATCATTAAATCACGTACACATTTATACCCCGCCTTTAACTGCAATGGTCATATCGGCGGCCGTTCTCCTTTGGAACATATCGAAGGTGTTAACTCGTATTCGTTGTGTTTTAATCATTAGATCACGTACACATTTATACCCCGCCTTTAACTGCAATGGTCAAATCGGCGGACTATCTCCTTTGGAACATATCGAAGGTGTTAACTCGTATTCGTTGTGTTTTAATCATTAGATCACGTACACATTTATACCCCGCCTTTAACTGCAATGGTCATATCGGCGGCCGTTCTCCTTTGGAACATATCGAAGGTGTTAACTCGTATTCGTTGTGTTTTAATCATTAGATCACGTACACATTTATACCCCGCCTTTAACTACAATATCCGCGGTCGTTCTCTTTTGGAACATATTGAAGGTGTTAACTCGTATTCGTTGTGTTTTAATCATTAGATCATGTACACATTTATACCCCGCCTTTAACTACAATGGTCATATCGGCGGCCGTTCTCCTTTGGAACATACCGAAGGTGTTAACTCGTATTCGTTGTGTTTTAATCATTAAATCACGTACACATTTATACCCCGCCTTTAACTGCAATGGTCATATCGGCGGCCGTACTCCTTTGGAACATATCGAAGGTGTTAACTCGTATTCGTTGGGTTTTAATCATTAGATCACGTACACATTTATACCTCGCCTTTAACTGCAATGGTCATATCGGCGGACGTTCTACTTTGTAACATATCGAAGATGTTAACTCGTATTCGTTGGGTTTTAATCATTAGATCACGTACACATTTATACCCCGCCTTTAACTGCAATGGTCATATCGGCGGCCGTTCTCCTTTGGAACATATCGAAGTTGTTAACTCGTATTCGTTGGGTTTTAATCATTAGATCACGTACACATTTATACCTCGCCTGTAACTGCAATGGTCATATCGGCGGACGTTCTACTTTGTAACATATCGAAGATGTTAACTCGTATTCGTTGGGTTTTAATCATTAGATCACGTACACATTTATACCTCGCCTTTACCTCCAATGGTCATATCGGCGGCCGTTCTCCTTTGGAACATGTCGAAGGTGTTAACTCGTATTCGTTGGGTTTTAATCATTAGATCACGTACACATTTATACCTCGCCTGTAACTGCAATGGTCATATCGGCGGCCGTTCTCCTTTGGAACATATCGAAGGTGTTAACTCGTATTCGTTGGGTTTTAATAATTAGATCACGCACACATTCGCACTGTCATTCATACTTCCAGACTCTGGGGAAGATGAGGAATTATCTTGGTCGGAGAAAAATCCTCAACCCCACAACCGGGAATCGAAAAGGGGCCAACTGAGCTACGGGGCCAGGCATTGAGGTCTTTTTCGTTTCACCTCATCACTCTAATGTTGCAGTAAGCCTGCGTAGTAGTCACCAGTGATATTTTCACCCTTTTCCTAGTAATCAATAAAAATAATTCCCTGTACATCCCAGAAAACACTCGTCATAGCCTTGTTAGCTGACAAATTGGAGTTGGTTCACCTGGCACAATCTACTGTTTTGACTGTAATGTATATTCTGGAGTGTAGTGATGTATCCAAGTTTCATCCGTGGCAATAAGTCATCTCAAAAATTTACTGGGATTTTTACGGTAGAACTTCAAGTTCTTAACAGAATCCGTATTCTTTGCAACTTTTGATCAGGTGTTCAAAAATCGCGACACCCATCTTGCACAGACCTCGTGAAAGCCCAAAACATTGCTTAAAATAATGATCCCTGGAACTGTGACTTCCACGGACGTCCAGAGCGAAGCTCATCACAAGTTCCTACTCGTACGTCCCATTTTAAACTCTACAACTCACCTTTTAATCATTGTATATGAAGGGACAGAGTGAGACTCATCACTAGTGCTCGTACGTCCCATTTTAAACACTACAACCAACCTTTTAATTATTGTATATGAAGGGACAGAGTGAGACTCATCACTAGTGCTCGTACGTCCCATTTTAAACTCTACAACTCACCTTTTAATTATTGTATATGAAGGGACAGAGTGAGGCTCATCGCTAGTGCTCGTACGTCCCATTTTAAACTCTACAACTCACCTTTTAATTATTGTATATGAAGGGACAGAGCGAGGCTCATCACTAGTGCTCGTACGTCCCATTTTAAACTCTACAACTCACCTTTTAATTATTGTATATGAAGGGACAGAGCGAGGCTCATCACTAGTACTCGTACGTCCCATTTTAAACTCTACAACTCACCTTTTAATTATTGTATATGAAGGGAGAGAGTGAGGCTCATCACTAGTGCTCGTACGTCCCATTTTAAACACTACAACCAACCTTTTAATTATTGTATATGAAGGGACAGAGTGAGGCTCATCGCTAGTGCTCGTACGTCCCATTTTAAACTCTACAACTCACCTTTTAATTATTGTATATGAAGGGACAGAGCGAGGCTCATCACTAGTGCTCGTACGTCCCATTTTAAACTCTACAACTCACCTTTTAATTATTGTATATGAAGGGACAGAGCGAGGCTCATCGCTAGTGCTCGTACGTCCCATTTTAAACTCTACAACCAATCTTTTAATTATTGTACATGAAGGTACAGAGCGAGACTCATCACTAGTGCTCGTACGTCCCATTTTAAACACTACAACCAACCTTTTAATTATTGTATATGAAGGGACAGAGCGAGGCTCATCGCTAGTGCTCGTACGTCCCATTTTAAACTCTACAACCAATCTTTTAATTATTGTACATGAAGGTACAGAGCGAGACTCATCACTAGTGCTCGTACGTCCCATTTTAAACACTACAACCAACCTTTTAATCATTGTATATGAAGGGACAGAGCGAGTCTCATCACTAGTACTCGTACGTCCCATTTTAAACACTACAACCAACCTTTTAATTATTGTACATGAAGGTACAGAGCGAGACTCATCACTAGTGCTCGTACGTCCCATTTTAAACACTACAACCAACCTTTTAATTATTGTATATGAAGGGACAGAGCGAGGCTCATCGCTAGTACTCGTACGTCCCATTTTAAACTCTACAACCAATCTTTTAATTATTGTACATGAAGGTACAGAGCGAGACTCATCACTAGTGCTCGTACGTCCCATTTTAAACACTACAACCAACCTTTTAATCATTGTATATGAAGGGACAGAGCGAGTCTCATCACTAGTACTCGTACGTCCCATTTTAAACACTACAACCAACCTTTTAATTATTGTACATGAAGGTACAGAGCGAGACTCATCACTAGTGCTCGTACGTCCCATTTTAAACTCTACAACCAACCTTTTAATTATTGTATATGAAGGGACAGAGCGAGGCTCATCGCTAGTGCTCGTACGTCCCATTTTAAACACTACAACCAACCTTTTAATTATTGTACATGAAGGTACAGAGCGAGACTCATCACTAGTGCTCGTACGTCCCATTTTAAACTCTACAACCAATCTTTTAATTATTGTATATGAAGGGACAGAGCGAGGCTCATCACTAGTACTCGTACGTCCCATTTTAAACTCTACAACTCACCTTTTAATCATTGTATATGAAGGGACAGAGTGAGACTCATCACTAGTGCTCGTACGTCCCATTTTAAACACTACAACCAATCTTTTAATTATTGTACATGAAGGTACAGAGCGAGACTCATCACTAGTGCTCGTACGTCCCATTTTAAACTCTACAACCAATCTTTTAATTATTGTATATGAAGGTACAGAGCGAGACTCATCACTAGTGCTCGTACGTCCCATTTTAAACTCTACAACCAATCTTTTAATCATTGTATATGAAGGGACAGAGCGAGACTCATCACTAGTGCTCGTACGTCCCATTTTAAACTCTACAACCAACCTTTTAATTATTGTATATGAAGGGACAGAGCGAGACTCATCACTAGTGCTCGTACGTCCCATTTTAAACTCTACAACCAACCTTTTAATTATTGTATATGAAGGGACAGAGCGAGGCTCATCACTAGTACTCGTACGTCACATTTTAAACTCTACAACTCACCTTTTAATTATTGTATATGAAGGGACAGAGCGAGGCTCATCACTAGTGCTCGTACGTCCCATTTTAAACTCTACAACCAACCTTTTAATTATTGTATATGAAGGGACAGAGCGAGGCTCATCACTAGTACTCGTACGTCACATTTTAAACTCTACAACTCACCTTTTAATTATTGTATATGAAGGGACAGAGCGAGGCTCATCACTAGTACTCGTACGTCCCATTTTAAACTCTACAACTCACCTTTTAATCATTGTATATGAAGGGACAGAGCGAGACTCATCACTAGTGCTCGTACGTCCCATTTTAAACACTACAACCAATCTTTTAATTATTGTATATAAAGGGACAGAGCGAGGCTCATCACTAGTGCTCGTACGTCCCATTTTAAACTCTACAACCAATCTTTTAATTATTGTATATGAAGGGACAGAGCGAGACTCATCACTAGTACTCGTACGTCACATTTTAAACTCTACAACTCACCTTTTAATCATTGTATATGAAGGGACAGAGCGAGACTCATCACTAGTACTCGTACGTCCCATTTTAAACTCTACAACTCACCTTTTAATCATTGTATATGAAGGGACAGAGCGAGACTCATCACTAGTGCTCGTACGTCCCATTTTAAACTCTACAACCAATCTTTTAATTATTGTAAATGAAGGGACAGAGCGAGACTCATCACTAGTGCTCGTACGTCCCATTTTAAACTCTACAACTCACCTTTTAATCATTGTATATGAAGGGACAGAGCGAGACTCATCACTAGTACTCGTACGTCACATTTTAAACTCTACAACCAATCTTTTAATTATTGTATATGAAGGGACAGAGCGAGACTCATCACTAGTACTCGTACGTCACATTTTAAACTCTACAACTCACCTTTTAATCATTCTATATGAAGGGACAGAGCGAGACTCATCACTAGTACTCGTACGTCCCATTTTAAACTCTACAACTCACCTTTTAATCATTGTATATGAAGGGACAGAGCGAGACTCATCACTAGTGCTCGTACGTCCCATTTTAAACTCTACAACCAATCTTTTAATAATTGTATATGAAGGGACAGAGCGAGACTCATCACTAGTGCTCGTACGTCCCATTTTAAACTCTACAACCAATCTTTTAATTATTGTATATGAAGGGACAGAGCGAGGCTCATCACTAGTACTCGTACGTCACATTTTAAACTCTACAACCAACCTTTTAATTATTGTATATGAAGGGACAGAGCGAGACTCATCACTAGTGCTCGTACGTCCCATTTTAAACTCTACAACTCACCTTTTAATCATTGTATATGAAGGGACAGAGCGAGACTCATCACTAGTACTCGTACGTCACATTTTAAACTCTACAACCAATCTTTTAATTATTGTATATGAAGGGACAGAGCGAGACTCATCACTAGTACTCGTACGTCACATTTTAAACTCTACAACTCACCTTTAATCATTGTATATGAAGGGACAGAGCGAGACTCATCACTAGTACTCGTACGTCCCATTTTAAACTCTACAACTCACCTTTTAATCATTGTATATGAAGGGACAGAGCGAGACTCATCACTAGTGCTCGTACGTCCCATTTTAAACTCTACAACCAATCTTTTAATTATTGTATATGAAGGGACAGAGCGAGACTCATCACTAGTGCTCGTACGTCCCATTTTAAACTCTACAACCAATCTTTTAATTATTGTATATGAAGGGACAGAGCGAGGCTCATCATTAGTACTCGTACGTCACATTTTAAACTCTACAACCAACCTTTTAATTATTGTATTTGAAGGGACAGAGCGAGACTCATCACTAGTGCTCGTACGTCCCATTTTAAACTCTACAACCAACCTTTTAATTATTGTATATGAAGGGACAGAGCGAGGCTCATCACTAGTACTCGTACGTCCCATTTTAAACTCTACAACTCACCTTTTAATTATTGTATATAAAGAGACAGAGCGAGACTCATCACTAGTACTCGTACGTCCCATTTTAAACTCTACAACCAACCTTTTAATTATTATATATGAAGGGACAGAGCGAGACTCATCACTAGTGCTCGTACGTCTCATTTTAAACTCTACAACCAACCTTTTAATTATTATATATGAAGGGACAGAGCGAGGCTCACCATAGTGCTCGTACGTCCCATTTTAAACTCTACAACCAACCTTTTAATTATTATATATGAAGGGACAGAGCGAGGCTCATCACTAGTGCTCGTACGTCCCATGCTAAACTCTACAACCAATCTTTTAATCATTGTATATGAAGGGACAGAGCGAGACTCATCACTAGTACTCGTACGTCCCATTTTAAACTCTACAACTCACCTTTTAATCATTGTATATGAAGGGACAGAGTGAGGCTCATCACTAGTGCTCGTACGTCCCATTTTAAACTCTACAACCAACCTTTTAATTATTATATATGAAGGGACAGAGCGAGACTCATCACTAGTGCTCGTACGTCCCATTTTAAACTCTACAACCAACCTTCTAATTATTGTATATGAAGGGACAGAGCGAGGCTCATCACTAGTGCTCGTACGTCCCATTTTAAACTCTACAACCAACCTTTTAATTATTGTATATGAAGGGACAGAGCGAGACTCATCACTAGTGCTCGTACGTCCCATTTTAAACTCTACAACCAACCTTTTAATTATTGAATATGAAGGGACAGAGCGAGACTCATCACTAGTGCTCGTACGTCCCATTTTAAACTCTACAACCAACCTTTTAATTATTGTATATGAAGGGACAGAGCGAGACTCATCACTAGTGCTCGTACGTCCCATTTTAAACTCTACAACCAACCTTTTAATTATTGTATATGAAGGGACAGAGCGAGGCTCATCACTAGTGCTCGTACGTCCTATTTTAAACTCTACAACTCACCTTTTAATTATTGTATATGAAGGGACAGAGCGAGGCTCATCACTAGTGCTCGTACGTCCCATTTTAAACTCTACAACTCACCTTTTAATTATTGTATATGAAGGGACAGAGCGAGGCTCATCGCTAGTGCTCGTACGTCCCATTTTAAACTCTACAACCAATCTTTTAATTATTGTACATGAAGGTACAGAGCGAGACTCATCACTAGTGCTCGTACGTCCCATTTTAAACACTACAACCAACCTTTTAATTATTGTATATGAAGGGACAGAGCGAGGCTCATCGCTAGTGCTCGTACGTCCCATTTTAAACTCTACAACCAATCTTTTAATTATTGTACATGAAGGTACAGAGCGAGACTCATCACTAGTGCTCGTACGTCCCATTTTAAACACTACAACCAACCTTTTAATCATTGTATATGAAGGGACAGAGCGAGTCTCATCACTAGTACTCGTACGTCCCATTTTAAACACTACAACCAACCTTTTAATTATTGTACATGAAGGTACAGAGCGAGACTCATCACTAGTGCTCGTACGTCCCATTTTAAACACTACAACCAACCTTTTAATTATTGTATATGAAGGGACAGAGCGAGGCTCATCGCTAGTACTCGTACGTCCCATTTTAAACTCTACAACCAATCTTTTAATTATTGTACATGAAGGTACAGAGCGAGACTCATCACTAGTGCTCGTACGTCCCATTTTAAACACTACAACCAACCTTTTAATCATTGTATATGAAGGGACAGAGCGAGTCTCATCACTAGTACTCGTACGTCCCATTTTAAACACTACAACCAACCTTTTAATTATTGTACATGAAGGTACAGAGCGAGACTCATCACTAGTGCTCGTACGTCCCATTTTAAACTCTACAACCAACCTTTTAATTATTGTATATGAAGGGACAGAGCGAGGCTCATCGCTAGTGCTCGTACGTCCCATATTAAACACTACAACCAACCTTTTAATTATTGTACATGAAGGTACAGAGCGAGACTCATCACTAGTGCTCGTACGTCCCATTTTAAACTCTACAACCAATCTTTTAATTATTGTATATGAAGGGACAGAGCGAGGCTCATCACTAGTACTCGTACGTCCCATTTTAAACTCTACAACTCACCTTTTAATCATTGTATATGAAGGGACAGAGTGAGACTCATCACTAGTGCTCGTACGTCCCATTTTAAACACTACAACCAATCTTTTAATTATTGTACATGAAGGTACAGAGCGAGACTCATCACTAGTGCTCGTACGTCCCATTTTAAACTCTACAACCAATCTTTTAATTATTGTATATGAAGGTACAGAGCGAGACTCATCACTAGTGCTCGTACGTCCCATTTTAAACTCTACAACCAATCTTTTAATCATTGTATATGAAGGGACAGAGCGAGACTCATCACTAGTGCTCGTACGTCCCATTTTAAACTCTACAACCAACCTTTTAATTATTGTATATGAAGGGACAGAGCGAGACTCATCACTAGTGCTCGTACGTCCCATTTTAAACTCTACAACCAACCTTTTAATTATTGTATATGAAGGGACAGAGCGAGGCTCATCACTAGTACTCGTACGTCACATTTTAAACTCTACAACTCACCTTTTAATTATTGTATATGAAGGGACAGAGCGAGGCTCATCACTAGTGCTCGTACGTCCCATTTTAAACTCTACAACCAACCTTTTAATTATTGTATATGAAGGGACAGAGCGAGGCTCATCACTAGTACTCGTACGTCACATTTTAAACTATACAACTCACCTTTTAATTATTGTATATGAAGGGACAGAGCGAGGCTCATCACTAGTACTCGTACGTCCCATTTTAAACTCTACAACTCACCTTTTAATCATTGTATATGAAGGGACAGAGCGAGACTCATCACTAGTGCTCGTACGTCCCATTTTAAACACTACAACCAATCTTTTAATTATTGTATATAAAGGGACAGAGCGAGGCTCATCACTAGTGCTCGTACGTCCCATTTTAAACTCTACAACCAATCTTTTAATTATTGTATATGAAGGGACAGAGCGAGACTCATCACTAGTACTCGTACGTCACATTTTAAACTCTACAACTCACCTTTTAATCATTGTATATGAAGGGACAGAGCGAGACTCATCACTAGTACTCGTACGTCCCATTTTAAACTCTACAACTCACCTTTTAATCATTGTATATGAAGGGACAGAGCGAGACTCATCACTAGTGCTCGTACGTTCCATTTTAAACTCTACAACCAATCTTTTAATTATTGTATATGAAGGGACAGAGCGAGACTCATCACTAGTGCTCGTACGTCCCATTTTAAACTCTACAACTCACCTTTTAATCATTGTATATGAAGGGACAGAGCGAGACTCATCACTAGTACTCGTACGTCACATTTTAAACTCTACAACCAATCTTTTAATTATTGTATATGAAGGGACAGAGCGAGACTCATCACTAGTACTCGTACGTCACATTTTAAACTCTACAACTCACCTTTTAATCATTCTATATGAAGGGACAGAGCGAGACTCATCACTAGTACTCGTACGTCCCATTTTAAACTCTACAACTCACCTTTTAATCATTGTATATGAAGGGACAGAGCGAGACTCATCACTAGTGCTCGTACGTCCCATTTTAAACTCTACAACCAATCTTTTAATTATTGTATATGAAGGGACAGAGCGAGACTCATCACTAGTGCTCGTACGTCCCATTTTAAACTCTACAACCAATCTTTTAATTATTGTATATGAAGGGACAGAGCGAGGCTCATCACTAGTACTCGTACGTCACATTTTAAACTCTACAACCAACCTTTTAATTATTGTATATGAAGGGACAGAGCGAGACTCATCACTAGTGCTCGTACGTCCCATTTTAAACTCTACAACTCACCTTTTAATCATTGTATATGAAGGGACAGAGCGAGACTCATCACTAGTACTCGTACGTCACATTTTAAACTCTACAACCAATCTTTTAATTATTGTATATGAAGGGACAGAGCGAGACTCATCACTAGTACTCGTACGTCACATTTTAAACTCTACAACTCACCTTTTAATCATTGTATATGAAGGGACAGAGCGAGACTCATCACTAGTACTCGTACGTCCCATTTTAAACTCTACAACTCACCTTTTAATCATTGTATATGAAGGGACAGAGCGAGACTCATCACTAGTGCTCGTACGTCCCATTTTAAACTCTACAACCAATCTTTTAATTATTGTATATGAAGGGACAGAGCGAGACTCATCACTAGTGCTCGTACGTCCCACTTTAAACTCTACAACCAATCTTTTAATTATTGTATATGAAGGGACAGAGCGAGGCTCATCACTAGTACTCGTACGTCACATTTTAAACTCTACAACCAACCTTTTAATTATTGTATTTGAAGGGACAGAGCGAGACTCATCACTAGTGCTCGTACGTCCCATTTTAAACTCTACAACCAACCTTTTAATTATTGTATATGAAGGGACAGAGCGAGGCTCATCACTAGTACTCGTACGTCCCATTTTAAACTCTACAACTCACCTTTTAATTATTGTATATAAAGAGACAGAGCGAGACTCATCACTAGTACTCGTACGTCCCATTTTAAACTCTACAACCAACCTTTTAATTATTATATATGAAGGGACAGAGCGAGACTCATCACTAGTGCTCGTACGTCTCATTTTAAACTCTACAACCAACCTTTTAATTATTATATATGAAGGGACAGAGCGAGGCTCACCATAGTGCTCGTACGTCCCATTTTAAACTCTACAACCAACCTTTTAATTATTATATATGAAGGGACAGAGCGAGGCTCATCACTAGTGCTCGTACGTCCCATGCTAAACTCTACAACCAATCTTTTAATCATTGTATATGAAGGGACAGAGCGAGAATCATCACTAGTACTCGTACGTCCCATTTTAAACTCTACAACTCACCTTTTAATCATTGTATATGAAGGGACAGAGTGAGGCTCATCACTAGTGCTCGTACGTCCCATTTTAAACTCTACAACCAACCTTTTAATTATTATATATGAAGGGACAGAGCGAGACTCATCACTAGTGCTCGTACGTCCCATTTTAAACTCTACAACCAACCTTCTAATTATTCTATATGAAGGGACAGAGCGAGGCTCATCACTAGTGCTCGTACGTCCCATTTTAAACTCTACAACCAACCTTTTAATTATTGTATATGAAGGGACAGAGCGAGACTCATCACTAGTGCTCGTACGTCCCATTTTAAACTCTACAACCAACCTTTTAATTATTGTATATGAAGGGACAGAGCGAGGCTCATCACTAGTGCTCGTACGTCCCATTTTAAACTCTACAACCAACCTTTTAATTATTGTATATGAAGGGACAGAGCGAGACTCATCACTAGTGCTCGTACGTCCCATTTTAAACTCTACAACCAACCTTTTAATTATTGTATATGAAGGGACAGAGCGAGGCTCATCACTAGTGCTCGTACGTCCTATTTTAAACTCTACAACCAACCTTTTAATTATTGTATATGAAGGGACAGAGTGTGGCTCATCACTAGTGCTCGTACGTCCCATTTTAAACTCTACAACCAACCTTTTAATTATTGTATATGAAGGGACAGAGCGAGACTCATCACTAGTGCTCGTACGTCCCATTTTAAACTCTACAGCCAACCTTTTAATTATTGTATATGAAGGGACAGAGTGTGGCTCATCACTAGTGCTCGTACGTCCCATTTTAAACTCTACAACCAACCTTTTAATTATTGTATATGAAGGGACAGAGTGTGGTTCCTCACTAGTACTCGTACGCCCCTTTTTAAACTCTACAACCAACCTTTTAATTATTGTATATGAAGGGACAGAGTGTGGCTCATCACTAGTGCTCGTACGTCCCATTTTAAACTCTACAACCAACCTTTTAATCATTGTATATGAAGGGACAGAGCGAGACTCATCACTAGTACTCGTACGTCCCATTCTAAACTCTACAACCAACCTTTTAATCATTGTATATGAAGGGACAGAGCGAGACTCATCACTAGTACTCGTACGTCCCATTCTTAACTCTACAACCAACCTTTTAATCATTGTATATGAAGGGACAGAGCGAGACTCATCACTAGTACTCGTACGTCCCATTCTAAACTCTACATCCAACCTTTTAATCATTGTATATGAAGGGACAGAGCGAGACTCATCACTAGTGCTCGTACGTCCCATTTTAAACTCTACAACTCACCTTTTAACCATTGTATATGAAGGGACAGAGCGAGACCCATCACTAGTGCTCGTACGTCCCATTTTAAACTCTACAACCAACCTTTTAACCATTGTATATGAAGGGACAGAGCGAGACTCATCACTAGTGCTCGTACGTCCCATTTTAAACTCTACAACTCACCTTTTAACCATTGTATATGAAGGGACAGAGCGAGACTCATCACTAGTGCTCGTACGTCCCATTTTAAACTCTACAACTCACCTTTTAACCATTGTATATGAAGGGACAGAGCGAGACTCATCACTAGTGCTCGTACGTCCCATTTTAAACACTACAACTCACCTTTTAACCATTGTATATGAAGGGACAGAGCGAGACTCATCACTAGTGCTCGTACGTCCCATTTTAAACTCTACAACCAACCTTTTAACCATTGTATATGAAGGGACAGAGCGAGACTCATCACTAGTGCTCGTACGTCCCATTTTAAACTCTACAACCAACCTTTTAATCATTGTATATGAAGGGACAGAGCGAGACTCATCACTAGTGCTCGTACGTCCCATTTTAAACTCTACAACCAACCTTTTAATTATTGTATATGAAGGGACAGAGCGAGACTCATCACTAGTGCTCGTACGTCCCATTTTAAACGCTACAACCAACCTTTTAACCATTGTATATGAAGGGACAGAGCGAGACTCATCACTAGTGCTCGTACGTCCCATTTTAAACTCTACAACCAACCTTTTAATTATTGTATATGAAGGGACAGAGCGAGGCTCATCACTAGTACTCGTACGTCCCATTTTAAACTCTACAACCAACCTTTTAATTATTGTATATGAAGGGACAGAGCGAGGCTCATCACTAGTACTCGTACGTCTGATTTTAAACTCTACAACCAACCTTTTAATTATTGTATATGAAGGGACAGAGCGAGGCTCATCACTAGTACTCGTACGTCCCATTTTAAACTCTACAGCCAACCTTTTAATTATTGTATATGAAGGGACAGAGTGTGGCTCATCCCTAGTGCTCGTACGTCCCATTTTAAACTCTACAACCAACCTTTTAATTATTGTATATGAAGGGACAGAGTGTGGTTCCTCACTAGTACTCGTACGCCCCTTTTTAAACTCTACAACCAACCTTTTAATTATTGTATATGAAGGGACAGAGTGTGGCTCATCACTAGTGCTCGTACGTCCCATTTTAAACTCTACAACCAACCTTTTAATTATTGTATATGAAGGGACAGAGCGAGGCTCATCACTAGTACTCGTACGTCCCATTTTAAACTCTACAACCAACCTTTTAATTATTGTATATGAAGGGACAGAGCGAGGCTCATCACTGGTACTCGTACGTCCCATTTTAAACTCTACAACCAACCTTTTAATTATTGTATATGAAGGGACAGACCGAGGCTCATCACTAGTGCTCGTACGTCCCATTTTAAACTCTACAACCAACCTTTTAATTATTGTATATGAAGGGACAGACCGAGGCTCATCACTAGTGCTCGTACGTCCCATTTTAAACTCTACAACCAACCTTTTAATTATTGTATATGAAGGGACAGAGCGAGGCTCTTCACTAGTACTCGTACGTCCCATTTTAAACTCTACAACCAACCTTTTAATTATTGTATATGAAGGGACAGACCGAGGCTCATCACTAGTGCTCGTACGTCCCATTTTAAACTCTACAACCAACCTTTTAATTATTGTATATGAAGGGACAGAGCGAAGCTCATCACTAGTGCTCGTACGTCCCATTTTAAACTCTACAACCAACCTTTTAATTATTGTATATGAAGGGACAGGGCGAGGCTCATCACTAGTACTCGTACGTCCCATTTTAAACTCTACAACCAACCGTTTAATCATTGTATATGAAGGGACAGAGCGAGGCTCATCACTAATACTCGTACGTCCCATTTTAAACTCTACAACCAACCTTTTAATCATTGTATATGAAGGGACAGAGTGAGGCTCATCACTAGTACTCGTACGTCCCATTTTAAACTCTACAATAACCTTTTAATCATTGTATATGAAGGGACAGAGTGAGGCTCATCACTAATACTCGTACGTCCCATTTTAAACTCTACAACCAACCTTTTAATCATTGTATATGAAGGGACAGAGCGAGGCTCATCACTAGTACTCGTACGTCACATTTTTACAACCAACTTTTTAATCATTGTATATGAAGGGACAGAGTGAGGCTCATCACTAGTACTCGTACGTCACATTTTAAACTCTGCAACCAACCTTTTAATTATTGTATATGAAGGGACAGAGCGAGGTTCATTACTAGTACTCGTACGTCCCATTTTAAACTCTACAACCAACCTTTTAATTATTGTATATGAAGGGACAGAGCGAGGTTCATTACTAGTACTCGTACGTCCCTTTTTAAACTCTACAACCAACCTTTTAATCATTGTATATGAAGGGACAGAGCAAGGCTCATCACTAGTACTCGTACGTCCCATTTTAAACTCTACAACCAACCGTTTAATCATTGTATATGAAGGGACAGAGCGCGACTCATCACTAGTGCTCGTACGTCCCATTTTAAACTCTACAACTCACCTTTTAACCATTGTATATGAAGGGACAGAGCGAGACTCATCACTAGTGCTCGTACGTCCCATTTTAAACTCTACAACCAACCTTTTAACCATTGTATATGAAGGGACAGAGCGAGACTCATCACTAGTGCTCGTACGTCCCATTTTAAACTCTACAACTCACCTTTTAACCATTGTATATGAAGGGACAGAGCGAGACTCATCACTAGTGCTCGTACGTCCCATTTTAAACTCTACAACTCACCTTTTAACCATTGTATATGAAGGGACAGAGCGAGACTCATCACTAGTGCTCGTACGTCCCATTTTAAACTCTACAACTCACCTTTTAACCATTGTATATGAAGGGACAGAGCGAGACTCATCACTAGTGCTCGTACGTCCCATTTTAAACTCTACAACCAACCTTTTAACCATTGTATATGAAGGGACAGAGCGAGACTCATCACTAGTGCTCGTACGTCCCATTTTAAACTCTACAACCAACCTTTTAATCATTGTATATGAAGGGACAGAGCGAGACTCATCACTAGTGCTCGTACGTCCCATTTTAAACTCTACAACCAACCTTTTAATTATTGTATATGAAGGGACAGAGCGAGACTCATCACTAGTGCCCGTACGTCCCATTTTAAACTCTACAACCAACCTTTTAACCATTGTATATGAAGGGACAGAGCGAGACTCATCACTAGTGCTCGTACGTCCCATTTTAAACTCTACAACCAACCTTTTAATTATTGTATATGAAGGGACAGAGCGAGGCTCATCACTAGTACTCGTACGTCCCATTTTAAACTCTACAACCAACCTTTTAATTATTGTATATGAAGGGACAGAGCGAGGCTCATCACTAGTACTCGTACGTCTGATTTTAAACTCTACAACCAACCTTTTAATTATTGTATATGAAGGGACAGAGCGAGGCTCATCACTAGTACTCGTACGTCCGATTTTAAACTCTACAACCAACCTTTTAATTATTGTATATGAAGGGACAGAGCGAGGCTCATCACTAGTACTCGTACGTCCCATTTTAAACTCTACAACCAACCTTTTAATTATTGTATATGAAGGGACAGAGCGAGGCTCATCACTAGTACTCGTACGTCCCATTTTAAACTCTACAACCAACCTTTTATTATTGTATATGAAGGGACACAGCGAGGCTCATCACTAGTCCTCGTACGTCCCATTTTAAACTCTACAACCAACCTTTTAATTATTGTATATCAAGGGACAGAGCGAGGCTCATCACTGGTACTCGTACGTCCCATTTTAAACTCTACAACCAACCTTTTAATTATTGTATATGAAGGGACAGACCGAGGCTCATCACTAGTGCTCGTACGTCCCATTTTAAACTCTACAACCAACCTTTTAATTATTGTATATGAAGGGACAGACCGAGGCTCATCACTAGTGCTCGTACGTCCCATTTTAAACTCTACAACCAACCTTTTAATTATTGTATATGAAGGGACAGAGCGAGGCTCTTCACTAGTACTCGTACGTCCCATTTTAAACTCTACAACCAACCTTTTAATTATTGTATATGAAGGGACAGACCGAGGCTCATCACTAGTGCTCGTACGTCCCATTTTAAACTCTACAACCAACCTTTTAATTATTGTATATGAAGGGACAGAGCGAAGCTCATCACTAGTGCTCGTACGTCCCATTTTAAACTCTACAACCAACCTTTTAATTATTGTATATGAAGGGACAGGGCGAGGCTCATCACTAGTACTCGTACGTCCCATTTTAAACTCTACAACCAACCGTTTAATCATTGTATATGAAGGGACAGAGCGAGGCTCATCACTAATACTCGTACGTCCCATTTTAAACTCTACAACCAACCTTTTAATCATTGTATATGAAGGGACAGAGTGAGGCTCATCACTAGTACTCGTACGTCCCATTTTAAACTCTACAATAACCTTTTAATCATTGTATATGAAGGGACAGAGTGAGGCTCATCACTAATACTCGTACGTCCCATTTTAAACTCTACAACCAACCTTTTAATCATTGTATATGAAGGGACAGAGCGAGGCTCATCACTAGTACTCGTACGTCACATTTTTACAACCAACTTTTTAATCATTGTATATGAAGGGACAGAGTGAGGCTCATCACTAGTACTCGTACGTCCCATTTTAAACTCTACAACCAACCTTTTAATCATTGTATATGAAGGGACAGAGTGAGGCTCATCACTAATACTCGTACGTCCCATTTTAAACTCTACAACCAACCTTTTAATCATTGTATATGAAGGGACAGAGCGAGGCTCATCACTAGTACTCGTACGTCACATTTTTACAACCAACTTTTTAATCATTGTATATGAAGGGACAGAGTGAGGCTCATCACTAGTGCTCGTACGTCACATTTTAAACTCTACAACCAACCTTTTAATTATTGTATATGAAGGGACAGAGCGAGGCTCATCACTAGTACTCGTACGTCCCATTTTAAACTCTACAACCAACCTTTTAATTATTGTATATGAAGGGACAGAGCGAGACTCATCACTAGTACTCGTACGTCCCATTTTAAACTCTACAACCAACCTTTTAATCATTGTATATGAAGGGACAGAGTGAGGCTCATCACTAGTACTCGTACGTCACATTTTAAACTCTGCAACCAACCTTTTAATTATTGTATATGAAGGGACAGAGCGAGGCTCATCACTAGTGCTCGTACATCCCATTTTAAACTCTACAACCAACCTTTTAATTATCGTATATGAAGGGACAGAGCGAGGCTCATCACTAGTACTCGTACGTCCCATTTTAAACTCTACAACCAACCTTTTAATTATTGTATATGAAGGGACAGACCGAGGCTCATCACTAGTACTCGTACGTCACATTTTAAACTCTACAACCAACCTTTTAATTATTGTATATAAAGGGACAGACCGAGGCTCATCACTTGTGCTCGTACATCCCATTTTAAACTCTACAACCAACCTTTTAATTATTGTATATGAAGGGACAGAGCGAGGCTCATCACTAGTGCTCGTACATCCCATTTTAAACTCTACAACCAACCTTTTAATCATTGTATATGAAGGGACAGAGCGAAGCTCATCACTAGTGCTCGTACGTCCCATTTTAAACTCTACAACTCACCTTTTAATCATTGTATATGAAGGGACAGAGCGAGGCTCATCACTAGTGCTCGTACGTCCCATTTTACACTCTACAACTCACCTTTTAATTATTGTATATGAAGGGACAGAGCGAGGCTCATCACTAGTGCTCGTACGTCCCATTTTAAACTCTACAACTCACCTTTTAATCATTGTATATGAAGGGACAGAGCGAGGCTCATCACTAGTGCTCGTACGTCCCATTTTAAACTCTACAACCAACCTTTTAATTATTGTATATAAAGGGACAGACCGAGGCTCATCACTAGTACTCGTACGTCCCATTTTAAAGTCTACAACCAACCTTTTAATTATTGTATATGAAGGGACAGAGCGAGGCTCATCACTAGTGCTCGTACGTCCCATTTTAAACTCTACAACCAACCTTTTAATTATTGTATATGAAGGGACAGAGCGAGACTCATCACTAGTACTCGTACGTCCCATTTTAAACCCTACAACCAACCTTTTAATTATTGTATATAAAGGGACAGACCGAGGCTCATCACTAATGCTCGTACGTCCCATTTTAAACTCTACAACCAACCTTTTAATTATTGTATATGAAGGGACAGAGCGAGGCTCATCACTAGTGCTCTTACGTCCCATTTTAAACTCTACAACCAACCTTTTAATTATTGTATATAAAGGGACAGACCGAGGCTCATCACTAGTACTCGTACGTCCCATTTTAAACTCTACAACCAACCTTTTAATTATTGTATATGAAGGGACAGAGCGAGACTCATCACTAGTACTCGTACGTCCCATTTTAAACTCTACAACCAACCTTTTAATTATTGTATATGAAGGGACAGAGCGAGACTCATCACTAGTACTCGTACGTCCCATTTTAAACTCTAAAACCAACCTTTTAATCATTGTATATGAAGGGACAGAGCGAGGCTCATCACCAGTACTCGTACGTCCCATTTTAAACTCTACAACCAACCTTTTAATCATTGTATATGAAGGGACAGAGCGAGGCTCATCACTAGTACTCGTACGTCCCATTTTAAACTCTACAACCAACCTTTTAATTATTGTATATGAAGGGACAGAGCGAGACTCATCACTAGTACTCGTACGTCCCATTTTAAACTCTACAACCAACCTTTTAATCATTGTATATGAAGGGACAGAGCGAGGCTCATCACTAGTCTCGTACGTCCCATTTTAAACTCTACAACCAACCTTTTAATTATTGTATATAAAGGGACAGACCGAGGCTCATCACTAGTACTCGTACGTCCCATTTTAAACTCTACAACCAACCTTTTAATTATTGTATATGAAGGGACAGAGCGAGACTCATCACTAGTACTCGTACGTCCCATTTTAAACTCTACAACCAACCTTTTAATTATTGTATATGAAGGGACAGAGCGAGACTCATCACTAGTACTCGTACGTCCCATTTTAAACTCTAAAACCAACCTTTTAATCATTGTATATGAAGGGACAGAGCGAGGCTCATCACCAGTACTCGTACGTCCCATTTTAAACTCTACAACCAACCTTTTAATCATTGTATATGAAGGGACAGAGCGAGACTCATCACTAGTACTCGTACGTCCCATTTTAAACTCTACAACCAACCTTTTAATCATTGTATATGAAGGGACAGAGCGAGGCTCATCACTAGTCTCGTACGTCCCATTTTAAACTCTACAACCAACCTTTTAATTGTATATGAATGGGCAGAGTGTACGTATCTTAAAGGAGAATATTAAAATAATATTAATAATAAAGCAGTTTTCAATAAGAAATTACTTTTTTTAATTATTGGGCTCAAAATACAAATAGTGCCAATCGTAATTAGTGGACTTCAAAGAATGACAAAGGGAGAGTTATTTGATCATGAATTTTGGTACAAGTTGTAAGGTAGACCTACACATTTGTATTCATTTGAAGCATTGCGAAATTTGATCTTGATGCATATGCGATTATGGAAACCGTCTTGCGTAGACGTGGCGCATGTGGAATTGGGGTCATTTCCAGTGGTCATTTGTCCTTAACCAGGTCTTCAAAATCTTCCACTCATTTTCTGCTCTTTCTGCGATAGATATATCACGGATAAGTTGCTCTTAAAGTTGTATCTAGGTTCTAATGAGATATCCTAGGAGTCTGTTTTCGTCAGCATAATGGGGGAGAACTTGAAGATACAGAGAGGTTTTCTCGGATATGTTGCTTTGGAGTGTTGACGAGGGCCAGTGAGTCTTACTCCATACGAGGGTGATCTGAAAAGTTTCCAACCTAATAAAGGCACAAGACATTTTTTTTCAGATTTTTTTTCAACATAGTCTCCTTGTAACTATACACACTTCTCCCAGCGATGCTCCCATCTCTGTAACCCGTTCAAATAGTACTCGGCGTTTTTCAACATAGTCTCCTTGTAACTCTACACTCTTCTCCCAGCGTTCCTCCCATCTCTGTAACCCGGCCAAATAGTACTCGGCGTCTTTCAACATAGTCTCCTTGTAACTCTACACTCTTCTCCCAGCGATGCTCCCATCTATGTAAGCCGGCCAAATAGTACTCGGCGTTTTTCAACATAGTCTCCTTGTAACTCTACACACTTCTCCCAGCGATGCTTCCATCTCTGTAACCCATCCAAATAGTACTCGGCGTTTTTCAACATAGTCTCCTTGTAACTATACACACTTCTCCCAGCGATGCTCCCATCTCTGTTACCCGGCCAAATAGTACTCGGCGTTTTTCAACATAGTCTCCTTGTAACTATACACACTTCTCCCAGCGATGCTCCCATCTCTGTAACCCGTTCAAATAGTACTCGGCGTTTTTCAACATAGTCTCCTTGTAACTCTACACTCTTCTCCCAGCGTTCCTCCCATCTCTGTAACCCGGCCAAATAGTACTCGGCGTCTTTCAACATAGTCTCCTTGTAACTCTACACTCTTCTCCCAGCGATGCTCCCATCTATGTAAGCCGGCCAAATAGTACTCGGCGTTTTTCAACATAGTCTCCTTGTAACTCTACACACTTCTCCCAGCGATGCTTCCATCTCTGTAACCCATCCAAATAGTACTCGGCGTTTTTCAACATAGTCTCCTTGTAACTCTAGACACTTCTGCCAGCGATGTTCTCATCTCTGTAACCCGCCCAAATAGTACTCGGCGTTTTTCAACATAGTCTCCTTGTAACTCTAGACACTTCTCCCAGCGATGCTTCCATCTCTGTAACCCATCCAAATAGTACTCGGCGTTTTTCAACATAGTCTCCTTGTAACTCTACACACTTCTCCCAGCGATGCTTCCATCTCTGTAACCCATCCAAATAGTACTCGGCGTTTTTCAACATAGTCTCCTTGTAACTCTACACACTTCTGCCAGCGATGTTCTCATCTCTGTAACCCATCCAAATAGTACTCGGCGTTTTTCAACATAGTCTCCTTGTAACTCTACACACTTCTCCCAGCGATGCTTCCATCTCTGTAACCCTTCCAAATTGTACTCGGCGTTTTTCAACATAGTCTCCTTGTAACTCTACACACTTCTGCCAGCGATGTTCTCATCTCTGTAACCCATTCAAATAGTACTCGGCGTTTTTCAACATAGTCTCCTTGTAACTCTACACACTTCTCCCAGCGATGCTTCCATCTCTGTAACCCATCCAAATAGTACTCGGCGTTTTTCAACATAGTCTCCTTGTAACTCTACACACTTCTGCCAGTGATGTTCTCATCTCTGTAACCCGTCCAAATAGTACTCGGCGTTTTTCAACATAGTCTCCTTGTAACTCTACACACTTTTCTCAGCGATGTTCCCATTTCTGTAACACGTCCAAATAGTTCTCGGCGTTTTTCAACATAGTCTCCTTGTAACTCTACACACTTCTCACAGCGATGCTCCCATCTCTGTAACCCGTCGAAATAGTACTCGGCGTTTTTCTCTAGAAAATAATTGTTCACGAAGGTGATTACCTCTTCATATGACGAAAATCTCTGTTCTCCGAGCGCAATTTTCAGATGAGGGAACAAAAAGAAGTGATTGGGGCTAGATCTGGTGAGTCAAGCAGTTCAAACCGTAATTCGTAGATTTTCGCCATTGCAACCGCTGAGGTGTGAGACGTTGCGATGTCTTGGTGAAATAGGATTTTCTTTTTCTGCAAATTGTGGCCGTATTTCCGCAAGTTCTGCCTTCAGCTTGTCAAGTAATTATGCGTAGTATGCTCATGTAATGGTTTTTCCTTTTTGAAGATAATTGAAATAACGCCATGACTGTTCCCCAGAAAACAGTCGGCATCACTTTCCCAGCCGAAAAAAAAAAAAAACAGTTTTTGCTTTTTTTGGAGCCGGTTCCCGCTTTGCAGTTCACTGTTTGGACTGTATTTTTGTTTCGGGCGTATAATGGTTTATCCAAGTTTCATCTATTGTAATTAATCGGCGCCAAAACTCGGTTTTAGTGCGTCTAAACTGCTCCAACAGAGCATTGGAAATGTTCATTCGAACACGTTCTTGGTATAACGTGAGCAAACGCGACACCCAACGCACGGACAGCTTTCTCATGTCTAAATGTTGATTTAATATGTTACAGATATATATTATATGTATTTTGACATGTTCATAGTCTCTACTATCTCTCTCACTTCAATTCGGCGGTTGTCTAGCATCATTTGGTGAACTCTGGCGATGATTAAGTCGGTAGTTACAGTTTTTGGACTATCCGAGCATTCATCGTCTCCCAATCTCTTACAACCACGTTTCAATTCAGCTGCCCAAAATTAAACTGTGGTAAATGATGGTGGAGGTTCCCCATACACAGAAACCAACTCATCTTCATTTGCGTAGGCGTATTGTCTTTCAGAAACAAATACTTAATGAGAGCTCGATACTCGATTTTGTCCATTTTCATAAAAACACTCACATCAACTCACTCAAACGATTGTTACATAACAACTGAATGTCCAAAATGGCTGAAACTTTGGTGAGTAACTGTCAACAAATGAACAACGAAATTCACTAGTTTTTATTTATGAGTGCTGCCATCTTCATGTTGAGGTCAGAAAGTTTTCAGACCACCCTCGTATAACGTGAACATTTGCATATTGTATTTTGCAAGCTTAAAACATTAAAATTTTGACTTAAGAATACATTAATCCAAAAAGTACTCTATCCAAAAGGCAAGTATAGTTTGCTAATTTGTCAGTAGCAGAATCTGTGTACTATCTCTGGGGCATCTGCCTCTTATTACCTTCTTGCTAAAGTTTTGCTTGAATTCTATGTGGAATATTAAAATAATGTGATGTTCTTCTTTTGTTGTAGGATGTCACCAGTTTTACTTGCCCTTATTTTGGGGCTACTTATGATGTTTATACTCATACGTCGTCGTTCATCTCGAAGAATGAGAGAGCTGGCTGGGAAAATCCTAGGACCTAGACCATTGCCCATTTTGGGAAATGCTCTAGAATTTGGTACTGACACAAGAGGTAAAATCATCTTACTATTTGTTGAGAAATACCACAAATACACTTTCATGAATTTCAAGTGTAATTGTGTAACTTCGTATTCATATAAATCAAGACTGTCCCTGACTACCCTTTTCAACATAACAAGACTTATTGGGTATAAGTCAAAGTTTTACAAACCTAAAAACAGAATAAATTTATTTTATAAAATAATGAATGAATAAATATGAATTTTGACATACCGGCAATTGATTCTGTTTTTAGGTTTGTTTTGTCTTCAGATTTTGGTAATACATAAAAATGTAAATACATGGTATCCTTGACAACGAAGTGTGTTGACTGAAGATATGAGCAAATGCTCATGAAAATAATTTCGCGAAAACAAGATAGAAGTAATGTCATCAGCTTCTTAAGAATATTTACTAAATATTTTTATTTGTGTAGTATTTCCCCTATGTCTCTTATCCTGACCTCTGTGACTGCTGTTTACAATTCCTGCTGCTTCCACTAGATTCCTTGTAATCTCTCTTGTTCTTTCTTCTGTTGCAAATATTTCCTCAACATTATTTCCCCAATGTTATTTTTTCCACCTCTTCTTGTCCCGTATTGCTCTTGTGCTGTCAAGAACTTAATTTTTATTTTCTATCCCCAGAAGTTGTTCTTGCATGATGTTTTCCATGCTGTTTAGTTTTGTGCTTCTCTTCTGCTTGTTTCTCTCTTTTTGTTAAGACAAATAAAATGTTTATATATGTATAAATATTATGCTATTATCATCAGCAAACAAGACAGTAGTTGCAATGCTTCTCATTGCTAAGGGGAGATCATTCATATATAAATATGTATCTCTAGAAGTCATCTTGATCTAATCCTGAAAGAAAAACTGCAACTGAAATCCCTGTGTTAATAATTTTATAGCCATAGATTTTCTTACCTTTACAGGAATGTTTTTGGGAATGAACAGACTAAATAAGGAATATGGTCCTATGGTCCGTTTTTGGATAGGAGCAGATCTTTTTGTATTGTTGTCTGGTGCCAAATATCTTGAGGTAAGTATGAAACTTTAATACTATCTTAAAATCTGTTCAGAAGGAGAATAAAGTAATCATTCAAAGTATAAAAATTGAAAGAAGCATAGAGACAGTGAAGCTCAATTTAAAATAAAAGTGAATCGAGAAGATATTGACACATTACTTCACTAACCGTTTTTCACAGGACATGTTTCAACAGCTGTTGCTCCCATCATCAGCTGAGTCTCGACTAGTGCAGGTTGTAGTGGTTTCCTCTTTCTCCATATTGTCAATAGATGCTCTTGGACTTCTGAATATTCAAAATCCAGCTATAAAATTTAATTTGGAAACAGAAAAGGATGGAGTGCTTCCGTTTTTGGACATCAAGATTAAAAAAATGGACAACATTTTTACTTTGGTATTTCCAAAAACTGACACACATGGATAATTATATTAAGAACAAAAGTTTCAACCCAAAAAAACACCAACATGCCATTTTCAACAGTTTAATCTTTCAGATGATTTACTTTCCACTAGACAGAGAAGATTATCAAGAAGAATACTTACACACAAAAAAGATAGCTGTGTCCAACAGCTTCAACCCAAATTTAGTAGACAAAAAAATTAACAAACTCAACAAGGCCAAGAAAATAAAAGAAACCACCACCCTGGAACCTACAGGAGCAAAAGAGAACAAAATTTTTAAGAAATTTACCTTCCACCCATCAGTCATAATAAATACCAAAAAATCTTCTCAACACACAACATAGTTCTTGAAAAGATAGAGTCAGCCTGAAAAATTCAATGCCATAGCCAGGATTAGAACCACAGATCTTCTGGTCTCCGTCCAGCTGCTCTAAACCATTGAGCTACTATGGCCAACATACTAACATGACATTAAATTCTCCAACTGACTTGTGTTTTTCCCCATAAACCACTAGGAGTTCTCATAAACACATGAGACAACTACCTTAATGACGACTTACTATGCTGTAAGTACTTTAAGGTCCGGACTTTATAGTAAACCACTAGGAGTTCTCATAAACACATGAGACAACTACCTTAATGTCGACTTACTATGCTGTAAGTACTTTAAGGTTCGGACTTTACAGTAAACCACTAGGAGTTCTCATAAACACATGAGACAACTACCTTAATGACGACTTACTATGCTGTAAGTACTTTAAGGCCCGGGCTTTATAGTAAACCACCAGGAGTTCTAATAAACACATGAGACAACTACCTTAATGACGACTTACTATGCTGTAAGTACTTTAAGGTCCGGGCTTTATAGTAAACCACTAGGAGTTCTCATAAACACATAAGAAACTATTAAATTTTAGATGAGTCGCATTTTTTACACATCTGCTTCACTTTCGTACCTATTTTGAGGACATGTTTCGCAAATCTTCGTTTGCATCTACGGCTCTTGTGCGACTGACGCTAGATCCAGCGGTGTGGGTAATTCTGGATCTAGACCGCTGGATCTAGCGTCAGTCGCACAAGCGCCGTAGATGCAAACGAAGATTTGCGAAACATGTCCTCAAAATAGGTACGAAAGTGAAGCAGATGTGTAAAAAATGCGACTCATCTAAAATTTAATAATTTTTCGCTTCACTGTGGTGTTCCAATACAGTTGAATCTCGATACATGAGAAACTACCTTAATGACGACTTACTATGCTGTAAGTACTTTAAGGTCCGGGCTTTATAGTAAACCACTAGGAGTTCTCATAAACACATGAGACAACTACCTTAATGACGACTTACTATGCTGTAAGTACTTTAAGGCCCGGGCTTTATAGTAAACCACTAGGAGTTCTCATAAACCCATGAGTCAACTACCTTAATGAGGACTTACTATGCTGTAAGTACTTTAAGGTCCGGGCTTTATAGTAAACCACTAGGAATTCTCATAAACACATGAGACAACTACCTTAATGACGACTTACTATGCCGTAAGTACTTTAAGGCCCGGGCTTTATAGTAAACCACTAGGAGTTCTCATAAACACATGAGACAACTACCTTAATGACGACTTACTATGCTGTAAGTACTTTAAGGTCCGGGCTTTATAGTAAACCACTAGGAGTTCTCATAAACACATGAGACAACTACCTTAATGACGACTTACTATGCTGTAAGTACTTTAAGGTCCGGACTTTATAGTAAACCACTAGGAGTTCTCATAAACACATGAGACAACTACCTTAATGACGACTTACTATGCTGTAAGTACTTTAAGGTCCGGGCTTTATAGTAAACCACTAGGAGTTCTCATAAACACATGAGACAACTACCTTAATGACGACTTACTATGCTGTAAGTACTTTAAGGCCCGGGCTTTACAGTAAACCACTAGGAGTTCTCATAAACACATGAGACAACTACCTTAATGACGACTTACTATGCTGTAAGTACTTTAAGGTCCGGGCTTTATAGTAAACCACTAGGAGTTCTCATAAACACATGAGACAACTACCTTAATGACGACTTACTATTCTGTAAGTACTTTAAGGCCCGGGCTTTACAGTAAACCACTAGGAGTTCTCATAAACACATGAGACAACTACCTTAATGACGACTTACTGTGCTGTAAGTACTTTAAGGCCCGGGCTTTATAGTAAACCACTAGGAGTTCTCATAAACACATGAGATAACTACCTTAATGACGACTTACTATGCTGTAAGTACTTTAGGGTCCGGACTTTATAGTAAACCACTAGGAGTTCTCATAAACACATGAGACAACTACCTTAATGACGACTTACTATGCTGTAAGTACTTTAAGGTCCGGGCTTTATAGTAAACCACTAGGAGTTCTCATAAACACATGAGACAACTACCTTAATGACGACTTACTATGCTGTAAGTACTTTAAGGTCCGGACTTTATAGTAAACCACTAGGAGTTCTCATAAACACATGAGACAACTACCTTAATGACGACTTACTATGCTGTAAGTACTTTAAGGTCCGGGCTTTATAGTAAACCACTAGGAGTTCTCATAAACACATGAGACAACTACCTTAATGACGACTTACTATGCTGTAAGTACTTTAAGGCCCGGGCTTTACAGTAAACCACTAGGAGTTCTCATAAACACATGAGACAACTACCTTAATGACGACTTACTATGCTGTAAGTACTTTAAGGTCCGGGCTTTATAGTAAACCACTAGGAGTTCTCATAAACACATGAGACAACTACCTTAATGACGACTTACTATGCTGTAAGTACTTTAAGGCCCGGGCTTTACAGTAAACCACTAGGAGTTCTCATAAACACATGAGACAACTACCTTAATGACGACTTACTGTGCTGTAAGTACTTTAAGGCCCGGGCTTTATAGTAAACCACTAGGAGTTCTCATAAACACATGAGACAACTACCTTAATGACGACTTACTATGCTGTAAGTACTTTAAGGCCCGGGCTTTATAGTAAACCACTAGGAGTTCTCATAAACAGAGGAGACAACTACCTTAATGGCGACTTACTATGCTATAAGTACTTTAAGGTCCGGGCTTTATAGTAAACCACTAGGAGTTCTCATAAACACATGAGACAACTACCTTAATGACGACTTACTATGCTGTAAGTACTTTAAGGCCCGGGCTTTATAGTAAACCACTAGGAGTTCTCATAAACAGAGGAGACAACTACCTTAATGGCGACTTACTATGCTATAAGTACTTTAAGGTCCGGGCTTTATAGTAAACCACTAGGAGTTCTCATAAACAGAGGAGACAACTACCTTAATGGCGACTTACTATGCTGTAAGTACTTTAAGGCCCGGGCTTTATAGTAAACCACTAGGAGTTCTCATAAACACATGAGACAACTACCTTAATGACGACTTACTATGCTGTAAGTACTTTAAGGTCCGGGCTTTATAGTAAACCACTAGGAGTTCTCATAAACAGAGGAGACAACTACCTTAATGGCGACTTACTATGCTGTAAGTACTTTAAGGCCCTGGCTTTATAGTTAACTACTGTTAGATCAATTAATGGAAATTAATTGTTCTTTCACACTAGTCATGTGTAGGCTAAAGTATGGAAAGATAGAGTCAGACATTGAATGAAAATTAATTGTTCTTTCACACTAGCTGTTTGTAGGCTAAAGTATGGAAAGATAGAGTCAGACTGAAAAATTCAATGTCTGACTCTATCTTTCCATACTTTAGCCTACACACGGCCAGTGTGAAAGAACAATTAATTTCCAACATAGCTCTTGCTCCTCAAAATAGATTCAATATAAAGAATTTGTTAAAAGCTCCTCCACCCAAAATTCAATTACTGCAAAAGATAAACCAGGAATCTATGAGATCAACTTACCCTAAAATTTATATAGGAAAAACAAAAAGAAATATAGACATCAGAACAAAAGAACATGTAAGAAACATTAAAAACAATGAAATAAAAAAATGAGCAGTAGCTTTTTATTTTTTGAATACCAGACATGATATTAACTTGAAGACAGCTTTATAAAACATGTTAATCATCCCATAGATCTTTCTGTATGGGAAAAAAATCTTCATTAATAAAAATTGTCATAGAATTATGAACTTCGAAACTCCACCACCAGACATCTTTGACAAATACATCATGCCATCTATCAATGATATGGAGAAAGAGGAAACCACTACAACTTGCACTAGTCGAGACTCAGCTGATGATGGGAACAACAGCTCTTGAAACATATCCTGTGAAAAACAGTGTGAATGAAGCAAGTTGTCAATATCTTCTCAATTCACTTTCATTTTAAAATAATCGTATCATTACTTTGTATCACTACATGTGTTTGCAAATATCTTTATTGCTTTATTTAGGATGAACCATTTAGAATACCAGATTTTAATTGCATACTAGCATTTTATTGTTGTCATGGGGGCATTTTGTTTATATGTTTATATGTTCCCTGATCTTAATTTGGATGGTATCAACATTTCATATGTAAAAGATACAAAAATTTTAGTTTTGTGTTTAAATCAAAACTTGGATTGGACTGTACATATAGAAGATTTGATTAGAAAGTTAAGTAAGCAGTGCTATGCTTTAAAAACATTAAAAATGATAGCAGACGTAAAGACAGTACAAATGGCATATTTTGCATATTTTCATTCCCTTATGAATTATGGTATCTTTTGGGGCAGTTCATATATGTCAGAAAAGGTTTTTTGAATGCAAAAAAGAGCCATAAGAATAATAGTGAACCAACCTGCATGTGAGCTGCAGAGTGTATTTTAAGGAACTGCCATGTTTATACATATACAAAGTTGTTTTACATGTAAAAGCTAGTTTAAGTTGCTTTAAAACATATGCAGTGACACAAGAAACAGTTCAAACCTACTAGCAATTAGTCATAATACCTCGTTATACAAACATTCCTTCACTTATAGTGGTACCCAACTGTACAATAAGTTACCTCTTTATTTAAAACAGATTGACAACCAAAAGATTTTTAAATGGAAACTACATAAATTTTTAAGTGAAGCATGTTTTTATTCTATTCAAGAGTATTTGGAAAGTTAAGTTATATTATTATATTTTGGCATTTACTCCTATACATGTTTTTTGTTGTTGTAATTTCTGCATTTAAATTTTGAACTTAAATTTTGTAAATATTTTTGTTTTGACGTGTCCACAATCTTGTATGGAGATTTAAAGGATGAATAAATTGAATTGAATTGAATCAGTATTTTTTGTACATCAAGGAGCCTTGGCACAAAGAGCCAAAGATGCATCTTTAAAATAGTTTTCTAAAGATTAGATCCAGCTTCTTGGCTACTGTATTTGAATTCTGCTCCACAAATAAAGTTAGAATAATGGCTACATATGCAAATTTGAGTTTATCAGATTTGAATTCTGCCTCATGTTCTTTCTCATAAACCAAAACTGTAAATCTTGTTTATTTTTTCTTTTGGCAGCACATTTTTGGTAACAACAAACTCTTGGATAAATCAGTTATATATCGGTTTCTACATCCATGGCTAGGAACAGGATTGCTTACTGGTACAGGTATGTGAATCTTTGTTGTAAGTTTTAATCCATTTAGTCTGTGTAGTTGATTAATTTCACAGAAAAATCAATGCAAATATGAATCATTCCATGTTACTGTTATTTATCGCAAATAATGGAAGCTTTCCTAAACAGAAATTCTTCCAGTAGTTAATTAAAATATGTATGACCTTTTGGCATGCATGAAAAACAATTTTCATACCCATGGCATAAGGAAATACAAAATGGTCTATATGTCTACTCAAATAAATTAATATTAGTGATTTACTTAAAACAGGTAACAAATGGCGAGTACACAGAAAGCTGATAACTCCAACATTTCATTTCAAAATATTGGAGAAGTTTGTGGAGAGCTTCAACTCTAATGGAGAAATTCTAATTGAGAAGTTATCCAGACATGTTGGAGGACCAGAGTTTGATCTATATCCATACATAACATTGTATGCTTTGGATGTCATATGCGGTATGTTGATATGTACGTAATATTCAGTACCATAGACACAGTAAGTGTTCAGTGTGACCTCTAACCAGTTCCAAAGAGTTTACACCTAAATGCCATATATTCCTAAATCCTGAAAATCCTACCATGTTGCTTACCACTGAATTAATTTGGTCCCCATACACCTAACCCTAGGTGTTTGTGTATTGGAGATCCTCTACTCCTTTTTACACATTTTGCCATTTCGCCTATCCTAATCGACATTTTTCTCTGAATTGTTTTTAGTCATTTCTCTTTAACTTTCCCTAAATAATTACCTATATTTGTCCTGTTCTTTTCTAGTTTTACTGACAATTTTTCTAATTACCACTTCGCCCGCCAAATTGTCCCATTTACATAGCCAGGTCTGTTCTCTCCATATCTTTGTTTGACTACAATATAATGTACAATGGAAGTCTGCATTCTCTTCTCCACACAATGGACATTTATCTAGCTCCCTCTCTTGACCTATACCTTTCTGTCCCATTTACGTAGCCAGGTCTGTTCTCTCCATATCTTTGTTTGACTACAATATAATGTACAATGGAAGTCTGCATTCTCTTCTCCACACAATGGACATTTATCTAGCTCCCTATCTTGACCTATACCTTTCTGTCCCATTTACGTAGCCAGGCCTGCTCTCTCCATATCTTTGTTTGACTACAATATAATATACAATGGAAGTCTGTATCTCTTCTCCACACAATGGACATTTATCTAGCTCCCTATCTTGACCTATACCTTTCTGTCCCATTTACATAGCCAGGCCTGCTCTCTCCATATCTTTGTTTGACTACAATATAATATACAATGGAAGTCTGCATTCTCTTCTCCACACAATGGACATTTATCTAGCTCCCTATCTTGACCTATACCTTTCCGTCCCATTTACGTAGTCAGGCCTGCTCTCTCCATATCTTTGTTTGACTACAATATAATATACAATGGAAGTCTGCATTCTCTTCTCCACACAATGGACATTTATCTATCTCCCTATCTTGACCTATACCTTTCAAGTTTCTCACTCCTGTTCTCGCCAAAGCAAAACCTTCTGGCCCTAACTTACTACATATGTCTATATATGCTTCTCTCCCCCAAGTTGTTTTTATTTCTCTATATAACCTCAGTGAGCTTTTGTCACTTGTATTGGCAAAAATGTCTTGTCTGTCAATATCTTCTAATCTTAACTTCTATCCGGAAGCCTCTATACCCATACTCTGCATTTATCCAAGAATGACCCATACCTATCTGCTTCAACAAGTCATACATTTTATATGCCCAAGACACACCCCAGTTACATCTCTTTTGAATATGAAAACGTTCTTTAATTATATTGACATCTTCCAAGTTAGTGATTCTATATAAATATTTCATTTCCCTTGAAAAGATTTTAATTTTAGTAGAATGCCTGCCCAGTTCCAATTGTGCTGTCCCATTAGGTGAAGCTATCGGTAATCCCAATATATATTTACAGAAGGATCTATGTACTCTATCAGTGTCTCTCCAAGCCTCATCTACTCCCCAAACCTCTGACCCATGTAACATTCTATTTTCTACTACTGCTGTATAAATCCTCTCCAACCATTTGACATTTATATCTGGCAGTTTACTGTAGCATGATCTTATCACCCTCATGGCCATTTTACCTTGCCACAGATATCTTTTTTTGTTCTTTCCAGCTCCCATCTGAACTCTACCTTGTCCCCAGATAATCAGATCTCCTTACTACCTCTATTTCTCTTCTATTAACCTTCCATTTCTCATCCTTATGCAACCTGTAACGTTTTTTGAAGACCACAATCTTGGTTTTGTTTTCATTCACTTTCAAACCCATTTATTGGAATAAAAATTGACTGCCTCGATTGCTCTTCTCAGACCTCCACTTGATATGGACCCAACTACTAGGTTGTCTGCAAACAGTAGCTCCGGGACTTCTTTATTATTAATAACTGATGAATATACCCTACAGCTTGATATCTCATCTAAAATACCATCAATATAAAGTTTATACCTTAAATTAATGATGCTATATCTACTGATATGTACTAGTAACTAACCATTGTTATTTGTACAAAATATATTCTCTACATTACTTTCTGATAGTGTGGTATCCATTTTCAAAGAGAAATACTACTCTTAGCAAGTAGCAAATGTTACAATACAAGTGATAATCACATTTCAATGTAATGAATATCTAAGTTGCAAGATAGAAGGATATCCTTCATCTTGAGTTTCTTGATGTAATAGAAAAATTGAAAATAAACTGAAAAGATTTGTTGACTATAAAACAGGCAAACATTGGTACTAATATGCAACCAGACCTATAAAAACTGTTCTAACACTTCCAAATACTTCAAAATACAATTTTGCCTGCCTCTGTAGCATAGGTGGCAGTGTGTTTGCCTGGCATTCAAGGGGTCTCGAGTTTGAATCTCAGGAGATTAGGGTTCAAAATGGCTGGTTCAATTCTTCAGATCCTTCACAAAATTTGAAAATTTAAGCATCAAAAACTCGTTTGAATTGTTAAATCTCCTGAAGGACACAAAGATCAACTCTACAGATGCTTTAGTTTCCTTTGACGTCATTTCTTTATATCCAAGTATACCTACCAATGAGCTTATTCCACTTCTCAAAAAATGGCTGGAATCAATACAAATAACATCTGAAGAAATAGAAGAACTTTCACAACTTACAGAAATTTGTATCAATCAAAATTTTTTCAGCTTTAATGGACAGATCTATAAACAAAAAACGGGCCTAGCTATGGGCAACCCATTGTCTCCCTTCTTGGCAGATTTATTCATGAGTGCTTTTGAAACACTTATCACAAAAACTTTTCCAAATTATTTCAAAGTGTGGTATCGCTATGTTGACGACATTTTTGCAATAGTACCTAAAAAACTCATACAAGATGGTCTTAGACTTTTGAATATACAAAATCCAGCTATAAAATTTACATTGGAAACAGAAGAGGATGGTGTGCTCCCCTTTTTGGACATCAAGATAAACAAAATGAACAACAAACTCACTTTTGGTATCTACAGGAAACCGACACACACAGATAATTACATTAAGAACAACAGTTTCAACCCAAAACAACACCAACATGCCATTTTCAACAGTTTAATCTTTCGGATGATCAACTTTCCACTAAACAGAGAAGATTATCAAGAAGAATACCTACACATAAAAAAAGTAGCTATATCCAACGGTTGCAACCCAAATTTAGTAGACAAAACAGTTAACAGACTCAACAAAGCTAAGAAAATAAAAGAAACCACCACCCTAGAACCTACAGGAGAAAAAGAGAAAAAACTTCTTAAAAAATTCACCTTCCTCCCATCAGCCTATAACAAATTCCAAAAAATCTTCTCAAAACACAACATAACTCTTGCACCTCAAAATAGGTTTAATATCAGAAATTTGTTAAAAGGCCCTCCCAAAAATTCAATCACTACCAAAGAAAAACCAGGAATCTATGAGATCAAATGTGAAACTTGCCCTAAAATTTATATAGGAAAAACAAAAAGAAATATTAACATCAGAACTAAAGAACATATGAGAAACATTAAAAATGGTGAAACAGAAAAATCAGCAGTGGCTTTTCATTTTTTGAATACTAGACATGACATCAACTTGGAAACATCTCTAATAAAATACGTTAATCACCCCATAGACCTTTCTGTGTGGGAAAAAATCTTCATTAACAAAAATCGTCATAGAGTCATGAATTTTGAAACTCCACCACTCGACATCTTTGACAAGTACATCACGCCATCTATTGACAATACGGAGAAAGAAGAAACCACTACAACTTACACTAATCGAGTATCAGCTGAGGATATGAGCAAGAGCTCTTGAAACATGTCCTGTGAATAAACAGTGTGAGTGAAGCAATATGTCAATATCTTCTCGATTCAATTTTGTACAGATTAGGGTGAGTTATGCGACAGGCTTTCAGATGGCACCACGTTGAGGCAACCTTTTGCAACAAAATTTCAAATGGAATTATGCACCATGTTGTGGCAGCTTTAGTGAAAGGATCTCTGGGTGGGGATGCTGCTACCCCCACAGATGTTGTTGCTCTGACCTGTACTTGGTGATGGTGCTGATGCTCCAAATATTGCAGTCATTTTAATTTGAGCTTATGCTCAGATCCGGCGTCTGAGGATAGGCAATTCCTCTAGATATTGTTCACTGTTGCTGCAGTTGAAGCATGAATACCCCTTACCTTGGGTTTAGTCTCGGAATTGTAACTTAATTTACTAAATGAAATGAAATAATCATTCAATATTCCAATTTTAATTCAATATTAAGTTAACAAAATCATGTTGTAACATAAATTAATAAATAACTTTATAAACATTGGTTTCTTTCAAAATATTAAGTTCCCTCACACTGCTTAGGTTTTGTTTCCTAACTCAATGTCTTCCATACACAGAATGATGCTTGATAATCTGAAATTATTGAATTTTCCATTACTGTGGCAAATCAATAATTTCTCATTGGTTCACATCTTCTTCAGTTAAACACTTTTCATTACCATGTTAGGTAATTTACATAATCTTTTGTTTAAATCATATTTAAACAATTTCAAATTCAAATTACATTTTTTTACAATTTTAGATTACTATTATAAATGTCCTTTTAAATGGAAAACTATAAAAAGAGACGTTAAAAGGTCTGGAACTAAAGTACTTTAATTAAATGGGTAAAATTAATTAAAGAGAATTCTAGTTTATGGATACCTATGTTAAAAAAAGGTTTTAAAATACTAGGTATTCTAAATAAAAGAAACTGGAATATTTGTATTATTAAAAAATTAATTATGATCATTCTATTTTCAGAAACTGCTATGGGAGTGAAAGTGAATGCACAGGAAGATAGTGAGTCAGATTATTGCAAATCCTTGAGAGGGTAAGATGAAACATGCTTTCTATTTTCACTATTATGTTGATTATTTTTGTAAAGTTTACTTATACAATAAGACATATTTTACAGTGTAATTTTGTTTGTAAGGCGTCAGTTACTTATTCCATGTAAAAATAAATGGCAGAAAACTTCACATTTTTGCTTAAATTTCCATTTAATAAAGGGTTCTAAGGAAAGCATATCTATTAAATATAGGCTCCTAAACTGCAATGATTGTCATACTATGAAACAATAAAGTTAACACATTAATGAAAATTGTCTTAAGGGGAGGTATTGGCGAAAATGCCAAAATCCATATAGCCTTCATCAGAACTGTTCAGAGTTTTGTCATTATCTGAGCTATACAGAATCTAGTTAAGCTACCAAATTTCATCTTTATCTCTCTAATAGTTTTTGTTGTTGTAATTTATGTCCTCCAACGTCAAGTCATATTGAACGATGAATGAATTGGGTCATATGCTCAAATGAGCTAGAGCTTAGAGTCACCCGACATTTATATTTCAGGATAAGGGAAAACCTCTAATGTTAAGTCATATTGGATGATGAAGGAAATGATGTTCAAATAAGTACAGGGTACATAGAGTGTAGAGTTACCCGAAATTCGTCTTTAAGGATAAGAGAAAACCTCCAATGTTAAGTAATATCGGACGATGAAGGAAATGATGTTCAAATGAGTACAGGGTACATAGAGCTTAGAGTTACCAGACATTCATCTTTCAGGATAAGAGAAAACCTCCAATGTTAAGTCATATTGGACGATGAAGGAAATGATGTTCAAATGAGTACAGGGAACATAGAGCTTAGAGTTACCAGACATTCATCTTTCAGGATAAGAGAAAACCTCCAACGTTAAGTCATATTGAACGATGAAGGAAATGATGTTCAAATGAGTACAGGGTACATAAAGCTTAGAGTTACCAGACATTCATCTTTCAGGATAAGAGAAAACCTCCAACGTTAAGTCATATCGGACGATGAATGAAATGATGTTCAAATAAGTACAGGGTACATAGAGCTTAGAGTTACCAGACATTCATCTTTCAGGATAAGAGAAAACCTCCAATGTTAAGTCATATCGGACGATGAAGGAAATGATGTTCAAATAAGTACAGGGTACATAGAGCTTAGAGTTACCAGACATTCATCTTTCAGGATAAGAGAAAACCTCCAACGTTAAGTCATATTGGACGATGAAGGAAATGATGTTCAAATGAGTACAGGATACATAGAGCTGAGAGTTACCAGACATGCATTTTTCAGGATAAGAGAAAACCTCCAACGTTAAGTCATATTGGACGATGAAAGAAATGATGTTCAAATGAGTACAGGGTACATAGAGCTTAGTTACCAGACATTCATCTTTCAGGATAAGAGAAAACCTCCAACGTTAAGTCATATCGGACGATGAATGAAATGATGTTCAAATAAGTACAGGGTACATAGAGCTTAGAGTTACCAGACATTCATCTTTCAGGATAAGAGAAAACCTCCAATGTTAAGTCATATCGGACGATGAAGGAAATGATGTTCAAATAAGTACAGGGTACATAGAGCTTAGAGTTACCAGACATTCATCTTTCAGGATAAGAGAAAACCTCCAATGTTAAGTCATATCGGACGATGAAGGAAATGATGTTCAAATGAGTACAGGGTACATAGAGCTTAGAGTTACCAGACATTCATCTTTCAGGATAAGAGAAAACCTCCAATGTTAAGTCATATTGGACGATGAAGGAAATGATGTTCAAATGAGTACAGGGTACATAGAGCTTAGAGTTACCAGACATTCATCTTTCAGGATAAGAGAAAACCTCCAATGTTAAGTCATATTGGACGATGAAGGAAATGATGTTCAAATAAGTACAGGGTACATAGAGCTTAGAGTTACCAGACATTCATCTTTCAGGATAAGAGAAAACCTCCAATGTTAAGTCATATCGGACGATGAAGGAAATGATGTTCAAATAAGTACAGGGTACATAGAGCTTAGAGTTACCAGACATTCATCTTTCAGGATAAGAGAAAACCTCCAATGTTAAGTCATATCGGACGATGAAGGAAATGATGTTCAAATGAGTACAGGGTACATAGAGCTTAGAGTTACCAGACATTCATCTTTCAGGATAAGAGAAAACCTCCAATGTTAAGTCATATTGGACGATGAAGGAAATGATGTTCAAATGAGTACAGGGTACATAGAGCTTAGAGTTACCAGACATTCATCTTTCAGGATAAGAGAAAACCTCCAACGTTAAGTCATATTGGACGATGAAGGAAATGATGTTCAAATAAGTACAGGGTACATAGAGCTTAGAGTTACCAGACATTCATCTTTCAGGATAAGAGAAAACCTCCAATGTTAAGTCATATCGGACGATGACGGAAATGATGTTCAAATGAGTACAGGGTACATAGAGCTTAGAGTTACCAGACATTTATCTTTCAGGATAAGAGAAAACCTCCAATGTTAAGTCATATTGGACGATGAAGGAAATGATGTTCAAATGAGTACAGGGTACATAGAGCTTAGAGTTACCAGACATTCATCTTTCAGGATAAGAGAAAACCTCCAATGTTAAGTCATATTGGACGATGAAGGAAATGATGTTCAAATGAGTACAGGGTACATAGAGCTTAGAGTTACCAGACATTCATCTTTCAGGATAAGAGAAAACCTCCAACGTTAAGTCATATTGGACGATGAAGGAAATGATGTTCAAATAAGTACAGGGTACATAGAGCTTAGAGTTACCAGACATTCATCTTTCAGAATAAGAAAAAACCTCCAACGTTAAGTCATATCGGACTATGAATGAAATTATGTTCAAATAAGTACGGGGTACATAGAGCTTAGGGTTACCAGACATTCATCTTTCAGAATAAGAGAAAACCTCCAATGTTAAGTCATATCGGAGGATGAATGAAATCATGTTCAAATGAGTACAGGGTACATAGAGCTTAGAGTTACCAGACATTCATCTTTCAGGATAAGAGAAAACCTCCAACATTAAGTCATATCGGACGATGAAGGAAATTATGTTCAAATAAGTACAGGGTACATAGAGCTTAGAGTTACCTGAAATTCGTCTTTAAGGATAAGGGAAAACTTCCAACGTTACATCATATCGGACGATGAAGGAAATGATGTACAAATGAGTACAGGGTACATAGAGCTTAGAGTTACCCGAAATTCGTCTTTAAGTATAAGGGAAAACTTCCAACGTTAAGTCATATCGGACAATGAAGCAAATGATGTACAAATGAGTACAGGGTACATAGAGTGTAGAGTTACCCGAAAATCATCTTTAAGGATAAGGGAAAACTTCCAACTTTAAGTCATATCGGACGATGTATGAAATGGGTGATGCTGAAATTAGCCCAGGTTCCATACAGTTACCTGATATTTGTCTTTAAGGATAAGGGAAAACTCTGGAAAAAAAACTTATCCAGGTAACTCACCCTGACCAGATTCGAACTCGGGACCTCTTGAGCTGAGCTCTAATAGTTGTTGCAAAAAATATTTATTGCTTTATATAATTGCTTTTTGTACACTGCAAATTATGTTCTATTTCTTACACTATTTTATTTAAAATAATTTAAATTTTAGATTTAGTATACTATAAAAAAAGTAGTTATCAAATTTAATATATTTATGTGCATCTGTCAAGTATTTTTGCAGTGTTTCAAAGAAACCCATTGAAAATTACATTTTAACTTTACAAAAGTGTTAGAAAATTGAAAGCAGAGAAAAATGAAGTTAAAGTCTTCTTGTGATGTGTGGAAAATCCTCTAACTGAGACTCCATTTTATTAACTATCATTAGTACATGTTCAAACTGAAGTTAAGTAAAAAATTTAATTTTAATTTGAAAATCATGTGCCAGTCTCTGTTAATTCATGGATTTCTCAGAATGAACTCAAGAACAAATTAAGAACTGTGTTTTCCCCTTAATGTTAATCTAAGAAAACTCTGGTTGTTTTGAAACTTGCAGCTAAATGCTTTGATTCAAAACCAACCAAGCATTTTGTTAAATGTTACAAGCATGAGTTTTATATACAAGTTTATCTCAAACAGTACAATATATAAGAGACATCTTTCACAGTATGTGTGAGGTGGTCATGAAGAGGAGCTTTTATCCATGGTATCAGACAGATGCTTTGTTTGCACTTTCACCTTTGTCAAGGCATCAAACTAAATGGCTGTCTGTGTTACACGGAACTACAAGACAAATGATAGCAAAAAAAACAAGAACAGCTTGCAGCTTCACCACCAATCAGCACAGATTTGGAGGAAATTAGTAGAGGTAGGCAAACTGTAAATGTAATTTGTTCATTCTTTGTTTTGTATGTCAAGAAAGTCTCTTCAGCTTAAATGTTAGTATTTAGATCTTTTTTATAGAGAAACTTTAAGAGTTTTAAATTTCATGTAATGTTAGCATATTGCCATGGTAACTCAGTGGTAGAGCAACCTTGTGTAGAGTGAAAGATCCATGGTTCAAATCCTGGCTATGAAATTAATCTTTCAGTTTTGGTATAAATGTGTACGTGATGTAATAATTAAAACCCAACGAATATGAGTTAACACCTTTTATATGTTACAAAAGAGAACGCCTGTCGATATGACCATTGCAGTTAAAGGCGGGGTATAAATGTGTACGTGATCTAATGATTAAAACCCAACGAATACGAGTTAACACCTTTGATATGTTCCAAAGGAGAACGGCCGTCGATATGACCAATGCAGTTAAAGGCGAGGTATAAATGTGTACGTGATCTAATGATTAAAACCCAACGAATACGAGTTAACACCTTTGATATGTTCCAAAGGAGAACGGCCGTCGATATGACCATTGCAGTTAAAGGCGGGGTATAAATGTGTACGTGATGTAATGATCAAAACCCAACAAATACGAGTTAACACCTTTGATATGTTCCAAAGGAGAACGGCCGTCGATATGACCAATGCAGTTAAAGGCGAGGTATAAATGTGTACGTGATCTAATGATTAAAACCCAACGAATACGAGTTAACACCTTCGATATGTTCCAAAGGAGAACGGCCGCCGATATGACCAATGCAGTTAAAGGCGAGGTATAAATATGTACGTGATCTAATGATTAAAACCCAACGAATACAAGTTAACACCTTCGATATGTTCCAAAGGAGAACGGCCGCCGATATGACCATTGGAGTTAAAGGCGAGGTATAAATGTGTACGTGATCTAATGATTAAAACCCAGCGAATATGAGTTAACACCTTCGATATGTTCCAAAGGAGAACGGCCGCCGATATGACCATTGTAGTTAAAGGTGAGATATAAATGGAGAAAAAGAAACACCTAAGAATTACTATCTTTATTGCAAAAATCCCAATAAATCAGATTTATTTAATATTTTGTTTATGCTTTTCATTCAATATAAACTTTGTCTAATACCAATTTATAATTTCAAATAACTCTGCATTACATAGAAAAGTCTTATGTAACCAAATATTTATGTGGGTACATGTTAATAAAGTGAATCAGTGACATTGCTCGTGCTACACCATTCCTCTACTGTTTCAGATGAAAGAAGAAAGTTATCATTTCTTGATCTTCTGCTCATTGTTTCCAAAGAAGAAGGGAAGCAATCAATTCTCACAGATGAAGAAATAAGGGAGGAAGTTGACACATTTATGTTTGAGGTCAGTGTGATATTTATTTAACTGCACCATTACATGCATAAATTATTAATAAACAGTTACTCTTAATGACTGTGATACAATGAAGCACAAAATTAAATTAATTTTGAGTTGAGCTAGTATTGCATGTGTTTACCTAGAATCTGTTTCCATAGCACCTTCCTAACATGCTCAGCTAACGTCAACTGTTGAATTTTGCACTGTAGTGACAGACAAACTCTGTCTCCTCTTGCCTTATTCTTCCTCCCGGGGATGCCCCACTTGGGGCATGGTTACAATAGACTGAGGCTGGAACTCTGTGCCGAGTCCCTTTGGTAGCATAATCTAATCCATCATGGTCTGAATTTTGTTTGTTGATATACTGTGAAAGTAGTAGATAGATAATTTTATTCTCCTTAGGAATATACAATATTCATGGCTTCGTCAAATTTGTACCCATAAGAATAATACATTTCTTATGAGTAATACAATTATGAATAATACAATAGTAATTAAATAATACAATAGTAGTTAAATAATACAATAGTGATTAAAGTAATGCAGTAGTAATTAACAGAATAATAATACAAATAGTAATTAAGAATAAGGCAACTTAGGTCACATAATGGTTTAATGTATTACATTTTTAAGAAGTATGTAAGAGTCATAATTTTTACCAAAAAAAAAATCAATATTTACTTTATTATTTAATTTTACTTCTTAGAAACTCATCTGTTGTCTGTGACATTACATTTAGTAGGATATTTTTTACAGCTTTTCTGAATATTACAAGTATCACCTCCGAAGTTGCACAGGTATTTATTCACAAACATCATTTTAGGAAGCATTGATATGTTGATCATGTTTTAAGTATTCTTCCACTGAATAATAGCAACCTTCTCTTAAAAATGGTTTTACAGACAGTTTAAACCTTTTTTCCCATGTCCCTATTATTGTATTATTAGTCCCTATTTATTGTAGAATAGCAGCTGTGAATGGAATTATTTCATTCAGAATTATTTGATCTTTAATTTAACAAATTAATAGTTTTCTTTTAAAATGTCTCATGGGATGTTTATCTTTTCTAGGGCCATGACACAACTGCTGCTGCAATGAGTTTTGCTTGTTTTGCTCTTGGACAACATCAGGAAGTACAGGTCTGTATACAGCTCTAGAACTTGTATCCTGGAAAGCATTTTCAAGAAAGAAATACCTTCTTAGAGCAAAAGCTCAGTTCTGACTCACCTTTCAAAAGTTTGCCTATTGATTTGTATGTGTTAGAACATCCACATCATTTATTGCCCTTACAACAAGGTGCATTCAAGTTATAAACCTCCTATTTTTTTTCAGGACTGGGATCAGATAGGAACTTCTGTCTTGTTTTAAAAAAATATACGCTGAGTCTTTGTGACTGCATGACAGAGATGGCAGCACTGTACAGTGCATAGAACTCTAGTGGCAGCGACGAGAGTTAGGACTGTTTTTGATACTTAAAATGGTGACATTTTCATTGCAAGAACAGCGTGTAATCTTTCGTTTTCTCCATTCTCATTTGTGACAATGGATGAGATGTGGATGTCCTTTTCCAGCCCTGAAATGAAGTGCCAGTCAGCTCAATAAAGCACAGAGACTCACCGCCATTGGGTGCGTGCCAGTGCTGATAAAATGACGGTGACCATCTTCTGAGACAGCAGTGGTGTAATCCTTAGTCATTGCATTCCAAAGGGTGCTACGGTGACAGCTGCATCTTACCAAAATGTTTTGAAGAATAAACTCCTTCCAGCATTGCGTGAAAAATGGGCGGAAAAGGTTGAACGTGTGCTCTTTCATCAAGACAACGTGACGCAAGTGTTTCTTTGTGACAACAACTTTGAAGTGATTGTTCATACTCCCTACTCACCTGACCTGGCTCCTAGCGACTTTTGGCTGTTTCCCATGATGAAAGACACTCTCCATGGCCGCAGATTCACTAGTCGTGCCGCTATTGCCTCAGCGATTTTCCAGTGCTCAAAACACACTCCTAAAGAAGTGTTCACAGCGGCCCTAGAATCATGACGTCAACGTTGTAAAAAATCTCGAAATATAGGAGGTGTTATAACTTGAATGCACCTCTAATAAAGTCTTAAAAAGCCCAGGACTTAAGTAATTACTGAATTGTGTGTCATAAATTTCATAAATCTTGCTGAAAATATTGTTTCACAAAAGAACACCACAATGGGTACTTCAGTTAAAACAAATAGAGCAAATATATGTGAAACAACAATGTTCTTGTGCCCTACTGATTTCAAAGAAATCGTTTCAGTAATATCCAAATTTAAATCCAAGTACTCTTCAGGTATTGATAACGTTCCTGATTTTTTGCTAAAGAAATGTTCTATTCTTATTGCACACCCGTTAGCAGAGTATGCAATAGCTCACTTGAACATGCAGTGTTTCCAGAAGCTCTAAAAACTGCTAAAGTAAAGCCACTATACAAAAAAGGAGATAAAACCGATTTAGATATCTTTATAAAACATTATTTTGTACAAACACTGACTTGTCCTTATTGCATGTGACTTGTTAATTTACAAGTATAGTTAATTGCACTGTAAATTCACAATTTGACATGTCTTATATCATAGTACTCGTGTACAATGTATGATTTACAAGATGAATAAATTATCTATCATAATTGGAGTATGTAATCCCAAATTTGATGTTTCCATGGTCTAATGCGGAAATGTTATCAGTTACATAATAATGCTGCAATTGTCATGTTGCCACAGTAGCTTAATAGTAGAGCAGCCATGTGTAAAGCAGAAGATCCTGTGATATGGGTTTCCAAAAAGCTCATGAAGAGGTCTGCCAGAAATGGGGACAATGGGTTGCCCATAGATAGTCCTGATTTTTGTTTGATACATGTAAAAAAGGACTGTTCAATGCAAACATTTGTTAAGTGAAGGTATTCCTCTATAATGTGTTGGTCTAAACTGTAGGGACTGAAGCCATATTTGCATGTACTCCATGAGTTTGTCTCTTGGCACACTTGGGAACAAAGAGATTACATCAAAAGATACCATTCGGTCAGTGGGAGAAAGTTCTAAGTCTTTAATTTTTTTGATGAATACCAATGAATTTTTATAATTTTTAATATTATTAATAAATAATTATAATATAATTATAATAAATAAAATAATGTCACCTAGCAGCTGTAATGATAAAAACAGGAATAAACAGTCTTAGAAACTATTTGTAGTTGGATTATTAATACTCGTCACTTACTTGTTTATATTAATGAGAGATTTCAAAGTTCATTACACGATTCTTATTTTTCCATATGAATATGTTCTCCCATGTTGTCAATTTATTTTGGTTTATCACTCCTTTTAATAATTTTGGATTTGGATCATTGTCATGGTTTTCGTTCCAAAAATGAAATGCTACTGCTGACTTATCATCTTGTTTCAGTCTGATGTTTCTAAAGTGCTCTTTGACTCTGGTTTTTAGATTTATTTTAGTTTGACCTATGTAGCATTTTTCACAATTCTTACAACTTATCTGGTATATTCCGGATCTGTTAACTGATGGGATTTCATCTTTTGTTTTTGAATTTAGCAATTTTAAAATTGAGTGTCTATTAGTAGGTGCCAAGATGATATTTTGTTCCTTGAAGATCTTTTTAAATTTATTAAATGTTTTTGGGTGATATGTGAATGAACTGAATATGCTGTTGCTTTCTTTTTCTTTTGTAAATGTGGTTGCTTTCTTAATGGTTTTATAAAACCATCAAAAGAAAAAGAAAACTTTGAAACTAGTCTCTCATAAATATAAACAAGTAAGTGGCGAGTATTAATAAACCAACTACAAATAGTTTCTAAGATTAATTTTGACGTCACTGTTACTTAATTCCTCCAAACACATATAGGAATAAACAGATCGACTGACGATGCAAAGAATATTTGTAAAACTAGTCTCTTGAGTTCTGTGAAGAATTTAACAATTTCTTAAAAAGATAAGTGACATTTTCAGCAAATTATTATATTTTATTGTAATATTTATATTGCTTCACTGTTGTTAGCTTCTGTTTTTAACCTGTCAATTCCACATACTTCTTTGATTGTGAGCAATGTCTGTGCAAAATATACCTAGTTTCTTTAACTTTAGAAATCATACTTATACTCACCACTTCTCCCTTAAACTCCATTTCTTCCCAGTGATTAAAAAGTAGTGTTCAAGTATTCCAATTTGAAAAGAGAAAAATATTTTAATGACTCCAATTACCTTTCAGGAAAAGGCAGTGAAGGAAATAAAAGAAATATTCCAAGATTCTGACCGTCCTGCAACATTTCAAGATCTCCAGAATATGCCATACTTGGACCAAGTTATTAAGGAAACATTACGATTGTACCCAAGTGTACCAGTTTATGGCAGAGTACTGACCGAAGAACTTACTGTTGGTAAGTTAAATTCCATCTTTAATGTTTTAATATGCTTGCAAACTTATTATCTTAAATGCTCTCTCTAGAATTATTACATATTTTTTACTTCAATAACTATTTAATTATATGATTTAGCATACAGTTTAACGGATTAGATAATTTTTCAGAATGCTGCATATACAAGGGTCATTTGTTAAGTCTGGTAAAAAACCAAGAATATATTTCTTTTTTCATGAACATCTCGCCTTATTTCTATAGTCTCCATTGATAGCTATATAGCTATATAATCCTTGTTTCACGTAAGCTTGCCCCATATCTCTTAACAGTCACATGACCTTATCACCTCTCATTGACTGCTGTTGTGGTGCAGACTGTTGTGTGGAAAAAATTAGTTCGTTATTTAACATGGTGATATATCTTTATATGTTGGAAGAGAATTGTCAAATTTATATTTTTGTAACTGTTTCAATGAAATATATTACGTAAAAGAGTTGATTTATCTGAAATGGACTTTTATCACTAGCCTTGTTTTGAACTGGATTAGTTATATATCGCCATTCGACGGTGTGCTATACGAGAGCTAAATTATTTTATTGATCATTTATTGCATGTGTACTTATTATATGTATAATGGCAGAGTCTACCGCCAGTTTTTCACTGAAGCATCGCAGGAGAAAACCCTTAGAAAGCGGCGAAAAAAGAATTGTGTTGTATGTGTTTAATGCACTCACAGAGAAAAATCCGTATTTGTCAGTGAGAGAAGTCAAACAGCTGTGCTCTGAAGTTACAGGTGTGTTAGATGCACAGGAACATCGCGACATGAAACTGAGACAACAGGAAAACTGACCACTCCAGTGGCGATATTGATGTGTGGAGAAGGCATTATTTAAGGACAATCAGACTGTACCAAGCTACAAATCGCAAAATATATTACCTTGACGAGACTTGGGTGAATGAAGGACACACAACAAGTATGGCGTGACACGACTTTTAAGACTGAAAGACAAATATTTTTGCAAGGTATGTGTGTTGGTTTAAAAAAATCCCAGTGGAAAAGGCCAAAGGCCTTTCACTATAAACTTGTTCCAGTTTCATTGCTCATTCATTCAGTTTCAACCTGCTCAGTTTCATTATAAATTTCTTTATTAATTTTTACACATCTGCACATCATCACATAATTATTTCGCTTCACTGTGGTGTTCCAATACAGTTAAATCTTTATTTTTGCATGCCTTCATATTCTTATTTCTATCTTCCTGGCAATTATTATGACGTTTACTGCAGGTTTAAATGTGACAGGAAGGCACCACCTATGGCCTATGGCGCGAAAGCATTAGCCAATTAGGATGAGGGGAAGTTAGTTGCACGCGGAGTGATATATGTCAGCGGGGCAAAGTTATGTGAAACAGAGATTAGTTGGTCCAGCGATGTTCCAGCTTTCTCATCTCGTCGTTGATGCTGACTATCATTTCTTCTTTTCATGACAATTTCTTGCCACTAAGCCAAATTTTCAAGTTTGGCAACAGAAAGAAGTAACTTGGGGCTGAGTCTGGTGACTAAGGTGGATGAGGAATCAATTCAAAGCCCAACTCATGCACTGTCGTCATTGTGCTTGCTGATGTGTGCAATGGTGCATTATCTTAGTGAAAGAGCACTGTTTTGTGTTTCATTCTTGGTCTGTTTACAGTCAACTCATGTTGCAAATGATCCTACAATCAGACAAAGCTCGTACTAATGTGCTACAGTGCTACAGCACAATGGTTAGTTTACTGAAACGAATGTCTTAATTATTAAATTTTAGATGAGTCGCATTTTTTACACATCTGCTTCACTTTCGTGAAGCAGATGTGTAAAAAATGCGACTCATCTAAAATTTAATAATTTTTCGCTTCACTGTGGTGTTCCAATACAGTTGAATCTCGATAGAATGTCTTAATGTTTTCTTTGCATCTGTCAGATTTATACACGCTAGCAAGAAGCAAGGATAGCTGTCAGATACTTAAAAATAACACGTGACCACTATTTGTGCTACACCGAAGAGCGAATGCTGTCCAATGAACGCACTAGACATAGCGGCACATTGCTTTGAGACCACTCCACTGATTGGCTGTTTTTGCTTGGGATTGTGCTACGGTCAAACGGAGAACAAACGCTTCTGCTTCTTGCTGTAGTGTTTTCAGTGCCATCTGCAGTAGTTGCAGTAAACTACCACCGCTAGAAGTGCTCTTGCAGGTATTTGCTTGCAGGTGGGAGTCAGGAATGTATGTTGGCACTACTGTCTTTTGTTATTTACAATATAAATTATTGGCTTACTGAAAACAGTTGTGCAGTTCAAGTTATAATGTTATGGTTGATGGTATCACCACGCCTTTTGCATGCACTAACATGAATTCGGTGAGCAGCTTAATCAGTTACCCTTTCTCTAGAAGAAACCTGTAGGAAAAAGTGTAAGTCAAGCAACTGGGTAGGTGAACTGCAGAACTAATTATAATGCAGTGTGAAAAAGGAGGGAGAAATAACTCCTACACTAGGCGTTTTAATCCCAAAGTGTATGAGCATAAGTGGGTATGTGAATGCCATGAAAGAACTGCTCTGTTCTGCTTTCCATGCCTGCTCTTCGGAAACAATGATGCTTGGAGCACAACGGAGTGACAGATTTAGGTCACCTAAATGTGCTTATTAGTAAGCATAAACAAAATGTAAAGCATTTAAATAATGTACCAGATTTAAGTGCTTTTAGACAATATAAACTTTGTGACACAGTTAAGCCGTGCATATCAGGAGGTGAGTAACCAGCAAGTTGAAAAAAACAGTCATGTGCTATCACGTATAACTGATTGATTAAGTTGTCAATGGGGAAGAGCATTGCCTCTAAGATGGAGGATTTAACACCAGAGTAACATTAATAAGATGTCCTGCGCCGTGACGTAGCGGGCTAAGGCAGCATGCCTTGGTCTCTGGTCATAGAAAGCGGCCCGGGTTCGATCTCACCCATGTGGTGGGAATTTTAGGTCCCGGGTATAGGACCGGTGCCCACTCAGCATCGTGAGGAAAGTGAAGAGCTTACGCTAGGTAAGCAGCCCTGGTCACGAAAACCAACATTCCGGCTAGTGGATGCCGAGATGCTGACCACATCTCCTCCCCGTATCGGTTGGATGATCATCCACCTCTGCCGTGCGTAAGTGGGCATGAGGCCGGCAGTTGGGTTGGTAGGCTTTGGCCCTCTAAAGGCTGTCGTGCCATGGGTTATTATATATTGATATATAACATATATATAACATTGATAAGATCTGCAATAGAAAGAAGTGCAACATGGACTTCATACTTCGACATTAAATAAGACCATAGGTAGTTTTTTAACAATAGGTAACTTCGTAGCACACTCCTAATTTTATCCACCAACTACCACTGCCAACAATGTAGTATAATAGGCTCCAGTTAAGGTTCTGCCTTTTTCCAAGTAGTCTATGAGGTTTATTCCTTGAGAATCCTAAAAAACAGTTTTCATCACCTTACCAGCTGACAAAATGGTCCTTGCCTTCTTTAGTGCACTTTCACCAGCCTTTGTCCATTGTTTTGACTGCTGTTTTGAATCGGGTGGGTAATGATGGATCCAGGTTTCATCCACGGTCATAAATTGATGCAAAAGGTCTTGCAGAGTGCGATTAAACATCGCCGGACAAACGGTAGAAGTGATCTTCCAGTTACGCTTTTGATCGACTGTGAGAAATCGCAGCACCCAACTTGCACACAGCTTTTCATGCAGGATATTGTGCACTTACTCAGTTGAGATGCCTACAGCCTCAGTAATCACATAAATTTTGATTCGCCGGTCTTGCATAACCAGATCGTGGATATTTTCAATGACGTTCTGTGTGATGACCTCAATTGGACATCCATAGTGCAATTCAACTTCAGTGTTTCTATGACCACGTTTAAATTCATTGATCCGAAAGTAAATGATCTTCAGTGTTGTTGCAGAGTCTGCATGAACTCCATCTAATTCAGTTTTGACTTGTGTGGCAGTCCAGCCCTTCAAAGAAAAATGTTTAATAACAGCACAAAACTCTGTTTTTCTCATTTTCAATTGCAGCTATCACACTGACCAGTTGAGATGGCTGTCAATGAACTGTATATTGTAGCACATTCAAATTTTCTAGTACAATGTTTTGAATAATCAAGCTAGATTGGTTCAGATCTTATCTGGAGAATAGAGAGCAATCGGTGGAAATAGAGTATTTTGATAGCGAAACGAGTGAAGTTAAAACTCAGATTTCAAGTAGCGCTATAATGAAATATGGGGTCCCTCAAGGTTCGGTGCTTGGACCTCTTTTATTTATAGTGTACATTAATGATTTGGCAGATAATGTAGAAAACAGAACCAATATAAATGTTACACTTTTTGCAGATGATACAAATATTTTTATCAAAGGGGTGAATAAGGAAGGGGCAGATGTACATATTGAAAATAATCTAAAATATATTCAAAAATGGTTTAGTGCCAATATGTTAATATTGAGTAAGGAGAAAACAGCAGCCCTAAGCTTCTATAATAAAATGAGTGGAAGTCAATTGTATCCAAAATTAATGCTGGGACAAGACCAAATACATTACGTACAAACTATCAAATTTCTGGGACTAATACTAGATGAAAATTTAAATTGGGAAACTCACATAGAGGCATTGACGAAAAAGCTTAGTAAAATGTGTTTCTTAATGAGGGCGATTACAGGCATGTCAAGCTTGAAAGTTCGGAGAATAGTGTACTTTTCATATATACACAGTTTGTTGGCATATGGTATAATTTTTTGGGGAAATTCTAAAGACAGTATAAAAGTATTCAGATACCAAAAGAAAATAATCAGAATCATAGCAGATGTCTCAAGCACAACTAGTTGTAAGCCATACTTCAGTAAATTAGGTATCTTACCACTGCCAAGTATATACATATATGAAACTCTTGTACATATGAAAGCAAGCCTAAGTTTATTCAAAACAAATTCTGAAGTTCCTATACACAACACTAGAACAAAGAATAATTTATTTGTGAAGTCACACAAAACAAAGATATATGAAAATAGTTTCACATATGCTGACTTACATCTTTACAATAAGCTACCTGAATCTATAAAAAAGATTGAATCACAACATCAATTTAAGAAATTGTTATTAAACTTCCTTAGAGCCAATAGCTTCTACAGCGTGGATGAATTTTTAAATTTGTAAATATTTAGTTAGCTACCTTAATTATAAGTATTCTACTTAGTTTTTAGTTTATAGTTCTTAGTTTTTAATTTGACGTGTCCTATAACATGTACATGTTTTAATGGATGAATCAATAAAAACCACCCACAATGTTGCAACAAAAATTTTTCATCCCTTCATGGAAATTTACCATACTTATCAAACGTCCCTCGTATGTGTGGAGAGTTTCAGATACTTTTTTATATCTTTTGTCATAGTAATGGATATTCATACAATTTTGCATTAAAGATTCATATCTTACCCATTATACATGAAATAGTTCTGAAAATTAAGGTGCTAGTTAATATAGAACATTTAACTGTCAGAAAACTTACTTGCATGAGTCAAAACTTCAGCTTCCAATTTGTCTAATTGCTTTGCTTTGCTGAATAAAAATTCTGATTACTTTTTATGTCTTTTATTTCAATGTTATAAATAATTTTGTACTAGAAAGCCCACATGTTGATATACGAGGGCTGATGAACAAAGACTAAAACTGATTATTTCCTGTAACTTCTGTGATAGTTTCGTATCTGTCACATAAATATTTGAAAAGAGTGGGTTTTTATGTATAATGTCGGTAAGTGGCAGCACTCTCTTATTGGTATGTTGGTAGTAACGCTCTATTTTCTACACCCTTTGTGCATTTTGCATACCAGACAGTGGAGGTAACGCGAGATGAGCACTACAGCGCAATCAAATTTGTTTTTGTTTAAACTATTGTGACTTTGTGGGTTCATAGAATTAAAAGTCCGAGTTGCAGAAAATCAAATCGTTCTTTATTTGTGTAGAGTTACACTCACAGTAGCAGTATTATGTCACATACACAATTACAATCTTCCAAGGTCGTTGACCACAACAAAGAGTTCACTTCCAAAACACCAATTTAAATTACAGCTCTCGTTACGTCTCTGTTTAGAACTGTCTTTTCACTCTCCGATAAATTAGCCACGGCTTCTTTTTATACCCGAACATTCATGATTCTAGATTTTTCTATAACAAACAAGAAATCGAATGTTCTGTCACTAGACGAAACGTGAACATTCCAGACTTCTAACGTTATCTGTTTTGCCATGCCTTTTATCTCCGTGCTATGTTCATCTGCTTTGACAAGCTCGTTATCTCCACCCGGCACCATCCGTTCCTTATCACTCCGTGCCGGGCTATCGTAAATAATGGGTTCGCAACACTATGCAGCTACCGAAACTTATGAAAAGCTGAAGCAAGCGTACAATGAAGATGCACTACCTCGTGTAACAGTGTTTAGGTGGTTCAAGGAAAAGCTGAAGCAAGCGTACAATGAAGATGCACTACCTCATGTAACAGTGTTTAGGTGGTTCAAGGATTTCAAAGAAGGCCGACTTGTCAGTGTTAAGCAAGGTGGGCCTGGTGTTTCAGCTTCTATGTTACTGAAGTCAACATCAACACAGCTGCTGTGATTGTCCAAGAGGATCAGTGTATAACATTAGGTAACCTCAGTGAAGTGTTGTAGTGTGTTTACAATTATGCACGACCATCTTCATATGACCCGAGTTTATGCTCATTGAGTGCCACGTTTGTTGACTCCCGAACAAAAGGCTGTGCGAATAGAGACAAACTGTGAGGTGCTGCATCTCTTTGCTGACGGAGGGGATGCATTTTTTAAATCAATTATCGCCGGTGATGAGTCATGGCTGCATCATTATGATCCTGAAGGAAAACAAGCTAGCACAATGTGGAAATCACCAGGTTCTCCAACACAAAAAAGGCAAAAGTTGTTCCATCTGCAGGGAAAGTGATGGTGATCACATTTTCTGACTAATGGAATGATTTACCAGCATACAGTTCCCCCTCACACTATTGTTACAGCAGCATACTACACGTCAGTATTGGCTACACTGAGGAAGCACATTACAAAGAAACGACCAGAGCTTTCTCGGACTGTGTGACGACTTCATCATGACAATGCACAGCCTCACGTCCCATGCAGTTCCCCCTCACACTACTGTTACAGCAGCATACTACACGTCAGTATTGACTACACTGAGGAAGCACATTACAAAGAAACGACCAGAGCTTTCTCGGACTGGGTGACAACTTCATCATGACAATGCACAGCCTCACGTCACATGCAGTTCCCCCTCACGCTACTGTTACAGCAGCATACTACACGGCAATATTGGCTGCACCGAGGAAGCACATTGCAAAGAAACAACCAGAGCTTTCTCGGACTGTGTGATGACTTCATCATGACAATGTACGGCCTCATGTCGCAAATAAAGTCATGCGTTTCTGACTTGGTTCAATATTACCTGTGTACCACATCCACCTTATAGCCTCAATCTTGCATCCTGTAACTTTTTTTTGTTCCCATCAATAAAGGCAAAGCTTAGGGGTATTTGATTTAAGAACTCGGAAGCAGTGCTCAAGTAAAGTGAGGCAATTCTCAAGGACTTGACAAAGAATGGTCTGCAACACGTGTTCAATGACTGGCAGAGATGCTATAAAAAGTGCATTGAAGTAGGAGGGGACTACTTTGAAAAAGATCATGTAAACATTGAATTGTAGTAATAAACATCTGTGGAAAAAAAATCAGTCTCAGTCTTTGTTGATCAGCCCATGTATATTACAAAATACCCTGTTTAGTATGTTTTAAATGAAAAGGAATTATACCAGTTCCATATAAACAAATAATTTCTATGTTTATAAAAGAAGATATTATAGGTACTATGAATTACTGAGTTATGTCTCTGAAAACCACAAAAGTCCCATGATTTGAACACCTTTTTCCCCATTCATTTACCAAGTTTCATATAAAACCACCTTTTGTATATAATATGGTTTTGTGTTTGTTATTTTAGGTGAATACCTTCTTCCAGTTGGCTGCAATGTATTGATCAATGCATACATGGCCCACCATGATCCAGTTTATTTTCCAGACCCATTTGTGTTTAATCCTGATCGTTTCTCAGCAGAAAATTCACAAGGAAGGCATCCATTTGCCTACATTCCTTTCTCGGCAGGAGCTCGCAACTGTGTTGGTAAGATTATTTATAAATAATTAAAAACTGCTTTAATACGCAGGATACAGGAAAAAATATCTGGCAGAATAGGTTTTACAGTTTGGAGGTAGGAAACCCAACTTGAAGGTCCTACAACCATTAGAGTTAGCGATAACAATATCGTACATGATAGATAATTAGTTTGTTTTGTGATACAGTGATGACAAGAATAACTTTCATGTTATTTACCTTATAGACTTCCTTTATAAGTTTCATGTCTCATCAAGTAAACTTTTGCAACTCATCTACTTTATATAAGTGAATCCAGTGGCGACTGGTGGGTTAAATTATTGGTGGTGCACAAATGAAAAATAAAATACAGAGTAGTAATGACTCACCTATTTATACAGATTCTCTGCTCTACTCTCCTTAGACCTGGCGAATCTATCGATAACTTTTGCGTTGAAGTCGCTTATCTTCATAACAAACTCTCTCTCAATTGAAAGCATTGCTAATGCTGACAATCGGTCCTGTGACATTGTGTTCCTAAGGAAAGTTTTTATTCTTTTTAAAGTTGAGAAACAGCATTCTGCTTCAGCGTTAGACATTGGCATAGTTAACAGTACTCGGAGGAGTTTGACATATTCGCTGAATGTAGTACATAAATTGTTTTCCTTAATGAAGTCCATCAAGCACAAAGCGCCGGACATTCCACGAAATTTTCTCGACTGTAAATTACAGTCAGTTCTCTACGAATTTTTGTTCCAATGATAAAAGGATAGAACCTTATTGTTTCTCTAAGGGAATCCTCTGGAAATGTCTTAGAAATTTTCTTGATGAAACAAAGTTGAGGCTACCAGATGCCCCATGAAGCTAAATCTGTCCTTTGCTTCTCTAAGAATGTCACATACTTCAACAGCTTCTCTTCTTTTCACATCATGATCTTCTATTCTTCTCCTCTTAATTGCAGTTTCTTCGTGTTCCTCAATATCCACGCTATTTCTTACCTTTTGCACTTCCCTTTTAAATGCGTTTAGCTGGACGATGGCAAACGTTGCATTGCAGTCTCGTTTCTGCAGCTGATTGTACAAAATGTCCACATGTGACATGATCTTGGTGAAGAAAGACAGCCAGAATACAAAATTATAATCTTTCAAAGTGGCCATAAACCCAGAAGCCTGAACAAGTGTGGCGTTGTTGTTTAACAGAGCTCTCTTCTGAATAATCTCCATTCATTTAATTAAATTCTCCCTATGTTCGAAAAGCAGAGCACACAGAAGCTAAGCCTGAAGGTCACGCTATAGCCGTTGCTAAGAGTAGGAGGAGCTAGGTTTATAAACCTCCATTTAAACAATGTATAAGAAGCCCCTCCCATCTCTTCACCTTCCGGCAACCCCATCAGAGAGCCTACATTTGGGCGAAATCTTAGGTTAACTCTTCGCTGCAAACCTGCGGCTCCTACAGCTAATCACTGTTTATTTCGACTTCTGCGGTCATGGGCAGCTACAGACAATAAGCGTAATTGAAACATGTTTGTATATAAAACAATGCAAACAAGTACAGCTTTAATGTGCAAAATGCACCTGTTGTATATTCAGAATCAGTGGGTGTAGCGCAAACCTGCAACCTTATGGAGGAACCGCCCCTGAGTGAATCCAAGTCTGTTAAAGCCAACATTTTAGCTGAGGGTGTCGAGATGTTGACCACATGTCTCCCCATATCAGTTGAATGCTTGCCCACTTCTTCTTTGAGTATGTGGACATGAGGTCAGCAGTCAGATTGTTAGGCTTTGGCTTGCTTTGGGCTGTTATACCATGGATTTACTTATTTTCTAATTTAAAATAAGCTGCTACTTACAAGTTTTAAATTATTTGGTAACTTGTACGAGGGCAGATCAAATATAAATGGGAATTTTAATATAACGCTGCTACTGGTAATAATTTTGAGCAGAGACTTTGTCAGTATGTTAGTGGGGACATCTCAAGAGCGGGTATTGCGAGCACATGCACTGCGGGGAACGGGACTGCATCAGTACACCATGAGTGAGCAAGAGGTGCATGCGTCTGTTGCGCAATGCATCATCAGATCTCTTGCAGAAAAGGGCACCAAACCATCGGAACATTTGAGACAGCTCCATGCACAGTTTCGGGAAGAAACACTTCCACAGACTGGAGTGTATGAGTGGGCTAAAATATTTGTGGCAGGAAGAGAAGCTTTAGAAAATTAACCTCATAGGAGGAGATCGCAGACAAGCATTACTGTAGACAGAAGAAGATTGGTGCATAAAATTATCCAAAATTGTTTCTCCCTAGGAATATGTTACGGAAGTGTTCAAACAATCATCTGAGATGAACTCCATTACAGAAAATTGTCTGCAGGTAGGCTCCTCGTCCCTCAACCAGAAACAAAAAATGTTACACCAGGAAGTTTGTCAGAGACACCTGCATCGCTACGAGGAGGAAGGAGAACCTTTCTTGAATCACATTGTGATTTGTGATGAAACGTGGGTACATCATTACACTCCATAGTCAAAGCAAGCAAGCATGGAGTGGCGGCGAGGAGACGAAGCAGGTCCGGTCAAGTTCAGAACAAGCACATCTGATGGAAGAGTGCTTGCAACCGTTTTCTGGGTCTCCGCGGGGTTTTGCTGTTGGATTTTCTTCACGAACAAAGGACACTTGATGCAGTCTATTACTGTCACAATTTGGATGAAGCAAAAGCTGCATATTACAACAAGCAATGCCAACAACCGATCCAAAACACCATTGTTCTCCATGACAGTGAGAGGGCACATACTACCACTTTAACATGGGGAAAACTGGAGAAAATGCGTTGTACATCTCTGGAACACACTCCTTACAGTCCAGATTTATAGCCCTGCGACCACCATTTGTTTGGACCACTCAAACAAGACCTAGGAGGGCAGCGCTTTGATGATGATGCAAGTGGAGAAGAGTTCCTGTACAACTGGCTCCACATGCGTTCTTCTTCTTTCTATAAGGATGGCATCAAAAACCTGCCAATCCAATGGAGAAAATGTTTATCGAAGGCAGGACACTATGTATAAAAGTAATCTGTATATGAGAATTTTTGTTTGTTGATACAATAAATTTAAAAGAATAATTCCCATTCATATTTGATCTGCCCTTGTATAAATCTTCCATTATGAGAGATCCTTCTTTGTATCTTTTTATTTACATTACCTCTAATAGTTAATTTTCTTTCTTGTGATATATTTATGGCAATAACTTATCTTTTAATACTTATTTAATACTTAAGTAATAAACTGTTATATTTCTATTTTATTTGCATTTACTCTTTTATAAACAGTTAACTGAAACATTTATTTTCAGGTCAGAAGTTTGCAATGCTAGAAATGAAGTCAGCATTATGCAAGATACTACGCCACTACAAGATTCTTAGTGGCAGTACACCATTAGACTTAGCCGATGATGCTACTCTTAAATCTTACTCAGGAGTTAATATAAGATTGGAACGGAGAAGCAGTTGATTTAAAATTGTAGAGAACTTGCCTTATGGTAACTTTGGGATATTTTTAAATATAAGAATAAAGTGTGTAGAAGTAACCAAAGTGTGGGAAAACTGAATGATCCAATAATGAATATCCCTTGCAGTCAGTGCTGGACATCATAATTTTCAAGCACTATTTATAGAAGTAGCGTCCTTATGTTTCCTACACCCAACTTCCATTTTCAAAACATTGTGAACTACCAGTGTTTTCCTTGCTGCCTAACTTACACAGGGTGTTAGGGGTATGAGTATGCAGATTTCACTTGCTGGAAGATCTAAGTATGACAAAAAATAAAATCCCATAACAATTTCATCTATCTTGAAATATAAAAGAACATTACTGATGTTAGATGGAATGGCATCTTTGATGTTTGAGCAAATTAGGTTTTTTAAGGACTAATGGTTGACTGGTGCTAGTTGAATGTTTTGTTTTTTGAAGACTTTTTTGAATTTATCAAAAACTTTGGCATATATCAAATTGAATGTTGTGTCTGTAGTCAAATTTATATTGGAAAAACCAAAAGAAATTTAGAAAAAAGAGCAAAGGAAAACTTTAGGAACATAAAATACAAACAATTAGAAAAATCAGCAGCTGCCACGCATTTTTGGAACAAAAAAACCACAACATAAATCCAGAACCAAAACTACTTAAACAGGAAAACAAAAACTGTCCACATGGGAACAAATTTTCATTTCAAAAAATAGAAACAAAGTATTCAATTTCGACATTCCCCAAAAAGATTTGTTCAGCAAGTTCCTCAAACCAACCCCAGAGGAGACCTATGACAATATCGCCAGCTACACCACTGAGAACCAGTCGCTGTCTGGTTGATGATGGAGGAAATAGCCTCTGAAACATGTTCCTGGAAATTTAAAAGTAAGTATGGATAGAGTCAATATGAAAAATTCAATGCCATGGCCGGGATTTGAACCACGGATCTCCTGGTTTCCGTCCAGTCGCTCTAACCCATTGAGCTACCATGGTCAACGTGCCAACCTGACATTAAATTCTCCAGTTGACTCATATATTCCTGGTAAACCACTAAGGGCTATCATATCCGAGATACACCATTTGTGGCGACTTACTATCGTAAGTACTTAAGTCCCAGGCTTCACCATTAAACTCTTATTATTTAAGTTAATTGGTGGAAATTAATCATTTCTTCACACTAGCCACCAATTAACTTATAATTTCTGGCAGCTTGTCTACATTATCCATAATTATTTGCTTCATTTTATGCAAGTTTCAATGATTTTAACATTCTTGTTCAACTGCACCAACTGCACAGCTTCAACATGACATCTCTTGCTGCCTCAATATTTATAATCATATTAATTTCTTAATATGTTTATTTTAAAATGTATCTCTGGTAATTAATTTGTATATAATATATATTTTTTATTCCTTGTATTTTATGATTGTATTGTATTAAAAATATTAAGCAGAATTATTTTTCTAAGTGTATATTTTTGTAAAACATAAATAAATATTGTTCATAATGAATTTGATAATGGAATATGAACTGCATCAAGTCAGTGGAAGTTTTACTCACGGATGTATGCAGTGCGTACGAGATAAGTGAGAATATTTCCAGAAGTATGTATTGTACAAATACAAGCAACATACAGTTTTGAGCATAGTGCAGTCTTATTGTATAATAAGTTGTCATAAAGTATTAAAAGTATATCATCAGAAAAAAGATATAAATGGCTCTAAAAATAATTTTAATTCAAAACTGCTTGATGTTTGTAAATACCTATGCAACAAGTACTTTTTATGTATTTTCATTTGTCTTAGCTTTGTAACTTTGTAATTTCTATGTAATCTGTATTTTTATTTAATTACATAGATTGTAAGTTGATGAACTTATATTTTAATTATAAAATGATTGTATTTCTTGATTGCTGTATGATTGAATTTCTATATTTTCCTCAGTTTTTTGCAAGGATTAAATTCCTTTTAATCATTATATTGTATCCTTTAATTATCCATAATTGACTTATTATTTCTTAATTATTGTATCCTTTTATTTTCTCCATTGATGTATCCAATATCATGAATAATGATCAGAGGATGGATAAATAAATAACATTTCCTTAGCATAATAGCACAAATAGCTTTCATTTTCAACTCTACATCTTCACATATCAGGTGAGTCAGCTGCGCCTTATTTTTGGAAGATAGGCTGTCCATCAAATGACAGTGAGCCCTAGACCAGTTTTACACTTACTAAACTGTATTGCTTGATGTTCTTAGAGAGAGGAATGCACAAAATTCAGAGGAATAGCGGTTTAAAGGACAAAACGTACTGTTCGCTAAAGTACACCTCAAAAACATACGACTCCTTTACTCAGAGTGAGTGACTGTCTGTGTGTAGGCATCCGCGTGTGCGCGCGTGTGTCTGTGTTGGTGTCGGTGTCTGAGTCTGTATCTCTGTCGGTGTCTATGTGTGCCTGTGTCTGTATATGTATCTGAGTCTCTGTCGGTTTCTGTGTCTGTGTTTGTCTGTGTCTGTGTCAGTGTGTGTCGGTGTCTGTGTTTTTTTTTCTTTCTTGATTACAATCAGCATGCCACACTACATGGTAGTATTACATGCATTACATTACATCTTTTAACAGTTGATTTTACAAATTATACATCTTTACATATATTTACAGGTTAATGGAATTGATATATTTACAAAATGCTCTTAAATGGTGAGACCGCGCAGTGGCTCAGTGTTTAGACCGCTTGGTTCTCACCAAGGCGGCCCGGGTTCGATCCCAGGCGACCGCAAAGTGAGATTTGTGGTGGACAACACGGCACTGGGGCGGGTTTTCTCCGGGATCTCCAGTTTCCCCCGCCATCTCATTCCACCGGTGCTCCATCTTCATCTCATGTTTCATCAGTGTCACCGCCTGCGGTGCCGTATGTAGTAAAAGCAGGCGGTGTTTTACAAGATTCTGGTTGGTTACTGGCCACTTGCTTCCATTTTTATTTACATCTTGTATTAGCTTGGCTCTTTGTTGTCTTGTATCTGCACATTCGTATATTATATGGTTTACGGTTTGTTGAGAGCTATTACATGTGCATTTTGGATCCTCTAATTTTGTGTGCGTGCGTGCGTGGGTGCGTGTGTGCGTGCGTGTGTGTGTGTGTTTGTGTGTGTGTGTGTGTGTGTGTGTGTGTGTGTGTGTGTGTGTGTGTGTGTGTGTGTGTGTGTGTGTGTGTGTGTGTGTTTTTTTTAGGGCCCGTCGACAACAAGGTCATTTGGGCCGCATCCTCTATTATATGAAATCTGTGTAAATAGGCTTTGGTTTTCCCGTGGCTGGAAACTATTGCTGTGAAAATTGGTGTTATAGGAAGCTTTCTCTTGAGTCTTTCTTTTATTGAAAGAAAGAATAATTTGCTGAGAGCCCCTTTGTCTGTGGCATTCCACTTATTCTGCCAGACCTGATGTCCTGTTTCTTCTATTTCAGTAATAATTGTAGATTTAGGTATCATTTTGTAGCTATTGGGCAAATCTGCATCTTGAGCAGTGGATTTGGTTAGTTTGTCTGCTAACTAATTACCAGATATACCTACATGAGCTTTCACCCAACTAAAATGTATTCTCCATTTTTATCTTTCTAAGGTTTTCCATACATTGAGGGTTTTCTCTGCTATTGAATTATGTTTGTTGTTATTCCGCAGAATGTCTAGGTTACTGTACTGTCTAAATACATTGCTACAGTCTTCTCTTCCTCCGGTGTGTTGTTGAAATTTTGAAGTTCCTGTAGCGCTTTCAATATGGCCAGTAGTTTTGCCTGATTATTAGAACACCTTCCGTCCAGCTTGTATTTTAGCTCTCAAATTGAAATCCCTTGTCTGAATATCACAACTGCTGCACCCACTTGCTCTCCTGTTTTGCTTCCATCCGTGTAGATTTTGAATATGTAGTCTTCATCGTCAGCTTCTTTAACTTCACGTATTACTGCAGGGTGGTTCCAGTCGCTGGGGGGCATGGGTGCGTCATAGTCTTGTTTACTATGCGTGAAGTTGTACAGTTTGACTTTCCCTTCAATTGTGATATCAATGGGTTGGATGCCAGCAATGATGCAAGATGTGTCATATGAAATTGTCCTGTATGCCTTCGTAATTTTTACGTTAAACAACCTTTGGATTCTCTGAATTTTTCTCAGATTCTTTATCTTCTCATTTGAAGCTCGTTTCTTTCTTGATATCACTAATACTTTTGATTTAGTCATTGAAAGAAATCTTATTTTCTCTTGCCCAATACTCAATTTTTTTCAAGTCGTGATTCGCAAAGTTTTCTACATCTATTATGCTCCTTCCTTTCGTCATCACAAGTAGGTCGTCGGCAAAAGCGATTAATTCAGTTCGTTTTGTGTAGACTAAGTTGAGCAGGGAGTTGTACAAAATATTCCAGTAGCCGGGTCCACAGCATGAACCTTGCGGGCAGCCCCTTTTGGCTTCTTTCTCAGTGCTAAATTCATTTGTGCTTAGAGCTGTTCTATTTTTGAAATAGTTCTGAGATAGTTGGTCTAGTTATATAGTTCTATAGAAAGTTGGTATAGTTGGGGGGGGGTGTGTGTGTGTGTGTGTGTGTGTGTGTGTGTGTGTGTGTGTGTGTGTGTGTGTCTGTGAGTGGGTGTGGGTGTGGGTGTGTCTTGTGTGCGTACGTGCATGCATGTTTGTTTTTGTGGGTATTGAACATTAGCTGCATGCCCCATTAAAGAGTAACATAACATGCATTGCATTACATTGATACGTTATAAATTGTAACTGTACTCTTATCCTATTTTACAACAATTTTGAAATATTAGGATTAATTCAAGGTGTATGTGCCTCACACAAAAGATATATGCAGAAACCAAAAGAAAAAGAAAAAGACATAGAAAATCCTAACCAAATTCTAAAATCCTACCTAGAAAACTGCCCGAAAAAGTTCTCCAGCGCTATTTTGTCTTCCTTAAGGTTCCCTGCAAAGCTGACTCTGTCTGTCTCTGTCTGTGTCTGTTTGTCTGTCTCTGTCTGTGTCTGTCTGTCTCTGTGTCTGTCTCTGTCTGTGTCTGTCTCTGTCTGTGTCTGTCTGTCTGTCTCTGTCTGTGTCTGTCTGTCTGTCTGTGTCTGTCTGTCTACGTGCGCGTGTCTGTCTGTCTGCGTGCGCGTGTCTGCGTGCGCGTGTGTGCGTGTGCGTGTGTGTGTGGTGATACACCAAAAGTCAGTGTTTGGCTGGGTATGACAAATGCAAAACTGTATGGCCCATTTTTCTTTGCCAAAAGGTCAATAACAGGTAACATATACCTCAACATATTAGAACTGTTCCTTGAACCGCAGCTTTAAGAGGATGGCATACTGGATACAGTTGTGTTTCAGCAAGATGAGGCGCCTCCACATTTTGCAAACATCGTCTGTGATTACCTGAACAGAACCTTTCCAGGGAGATGGATAGGTAGAGGTTCACCTCGGCTGTGGGCCTTCCATTCACCAGAACTTACTCCTTTAGACTTTTTTGCATGGGAGTACATCAAATCTAAAGTGTACACTAGCAAAGTGAATGGTCTGCCTGAGTTACGGAATCGTATCAGGGAAGCAGCAGGTCGAATTACGGTTGACATATTACAGTCTACATTTTGTTCCACTACTCAAAGATGGCGTATGTGTTTTGAGTTAGATGGAGGTCATGTAGAAGGGCACTAGAGTATGTGTAACACTTCAAAATAATATTGATTTTTCAATCACTGCCTTCCTTCAGTGAAATGGATAGTGACTTTAGAGACACCCTGTATATAAGCATACAACTTATGGGATGAGTTCAATTTGGTTCGCCACACATCTCACACCTTCGGCTCATAGCTTATCTTACCGCGATTTGGCTGAATTGTTTTTCTAGTTTGACCACACTGCAGAAACAAGAGTATGGTAGCTCTCTCTTCTTCCCCTCTGCCTGCACCACACTGTAAATCCAGCACTCAAGAAAACGTGCGCATATAGTACACATCCACTAATAAGAAAGGAAGTAGATTAAAAATGAAAAAACAGGGCTGTAAACAAAAATTATTTTATTGCAATGCTTGTTATCAGCTTCAGTACTTCCAACATCTTTCTTTTCAACTTGAACATACATAATCTGAATGTAAATTAGTTTGATAGCCAAAACAAACTACTTTTGAACTTGAACCTCTCAAAATTTGACATTTTTTTTTACAACATTTGCATTTTAAATAAATGGTCTTTAATTAATATGGTAACCTATTTGCAATAACTCTCATTGCACTGTTAATTAATATGGTTCAGAGAATCCCAACTGAAACTAGAAGCAACCACCACCTTACATAGTGCGTCATTCGTGTTTGTCAGGCTTATTTTAAACAAATACTGCTTATCACAGAAAATGAAACTTATTGGCCTGTAAAGCAAATTACTGGATATAGAGACTTGACATGGCAAAACTCTAAGCTGTTTAATTTTTAGACAAAATCAGCAATATAACTGAGTTGAACTAGTACTTAATGCTCCATATATTGCTAGTATTTACCTAGAACGCATATTGTTAGGACCTTCCTAACATCCTCAGCTTATGTCGACTAGTTAAATTTTGATTTGGTGGACTCCTTGGAGGCAATAGGGTCATCTTTGTTAGTATCTTTATTAACTTGAAGTTTGAACAGTTTTCCTTCACCACCTTTCGACACCGCCTTTGAACAGAACTCAAACTTTAAGTTTATCAAGATACCAACAGAGATGCTCCTATCATCTCCAAGGAGTCCACCAAATCAAGATACACTATTAAATAAGGTTTTGCGGGTGTTCAGCCTGTCAAGTTAATGAAAGTCGAGCTTTCGGCCATTGTATAATGGCTGATCACTCACATAGCCTTAGTTAATAATGCTCGTTGTGAAAGCTTCAAGTCTTAAAAAATTCACTAGTCGACATTAGCTGAGGATGTTAGCAAGATCCTAACGAAACACACTCTAAGTAAACACTAGCAATATATTCAACATTGTGTACTAGTTCAACTGAAAATTATATTAATTTTGTGCTTCACTGTATCATAATCCTTACTCACAGGAAAATCAGCAAGTTTTTCATTTACTTTTAAAGAACATAATATGGGAAGCTTCAATAATGTTGCTTCATTATTGTAAGTTACATCTCACAACAAATTAGTAACAAATGACAAATCAAATGAAAACTACATTAGTAAACTCGCCTATTAAGTCCCAGGATGCCATCAGATTTAAAAATGCATGAAAAGACTACCACAACACCTATTACTTAATGCTCTGGTTCAGAAGATAAAAAGGCTCCTAATAAGTGACTAATGTTACCACTCTTTATGAATAGAGATCTGTTTATAAAGTTATTTTAACTTGGGTTCTTTTCTTTTAAATATTAATAGAAATATTCATACAAAATTCATATTGTCGCGACGATGCATGGCCAGCACACACAAAGGGACAGATAGTGCAGCGCAGAGATAAAAGGCTAGCCAACACAGATAGAGATAGATAACTGGAAGAAACAGCGCAGAGATAAAAGGCTAGCCAAAACAGATAAAGATAGATAACTGGAAGGTGCAGGGCAGAGATAAAAAAGCTTGCCGAAACAGATATAGATAACTGGAAAGTGCAACGCGTAGATAAAAAGCTTGCCGAAACAGATCAAGATAGATAACTGGAAGGTGCAGTGTGGAGATAAAAAGCTTGCCGAAACAGATAAAGATAGATAACCGGAAGGTGCAGCATGGAGACAAAAGGCTTGCCGAAACAGATAAAGATAGATAACCGGAAGGTTCTAGTGCCGTCTTGTTTGTTACAGAAAATACCGGTAATTTCTCGAATAGTGAGCAGGTATACAAAAGAAGCCATGGCTAGTTTATCGAGACAGAGTCGTAATCCAAAATGGTATCATGTGCCTGCAGCTGTGTTTTGAAAGTGAACTCTTATTTACGTGTGCAGAAGTGACCAGAGATTGTGTTGGTTTGTGTTACGTCATCTTGCTGCCAAAGGTGTACAAAGTTTATTTCTACAAGGGGCGTCCAGAAAGTAAGTTCTGTTTCAATTTATCTCCACTGCAGCGCTGCAATCGCAGTTCCACACATGCGCGGTAGACGCTCTATATCAAGGAGAAGAAATGTGTGCCATTGTGAGATCACGGTCAGCAACATTCGCTTTGTTGTGCTTGTTTACAATGTCGGTGTTGATTGAAAATCCCGCTGCTTGTGAAATAGATCTGTGATTCGTTTTCTGAATGCTAGGAAAGTGAAACCAATTGAAATTTATCGGCAAATTTGCAACGTCAAAAGTTTTTATGTTTCTTCACAACGCACGACCACACACTGCAAATGCGACGAAAATATCCTACATGGATTTGGCTGGGACGTGTCTGACCACCCCTTGTACAGCCCTGACCTCGTTCCTAGCGACTTTCATCTGTTTTTGCATCTCAAATCTTTCCTTGGCAGTCAACACTTCAATAATGACGAAGAGCTGAAAGAAAATGTTTCCAACTGGTTGAAGACACAGGCGGCAAACTTCTATGAAGAAGGTATACAAAAACTTGTGCCTCGTTATGACAAATGCCTGCAAAATTTCAGCAGTTATGGGGAAAAGTAGTTTAAGAGTTGTAGAATTCTGTGCAATAAATAATTTTTCTGTATCTGTACACAATTTAATTTTATTACCAAACAGAACTTACTTTCTGGACATACCTCATATTTTCTATGGAAATAAAGAACATTTTGAATTTCTGCAAACCGGACTTTTAATTCTACGAACCCACAAAGTGACAATATCTAAAATCAATAGGGAAGGGAGTGTATCAGAAAATTTATTTCCCATGTTACATCCCTATATCCAGATTTGCACCATGTATAATTAGCCCTTTGGGAGACAAGGTTCAATGCCATGCATGTGTAAATTGCCTACAGCTCATTTATATTCAAATTGTTTACAATTCCACGCACATTTCTTCTTACTCTAGATATTTAAAGTGTCAGAATTTTTTTCATCAAACATTAGGATTTAAGTAACATCCTTAAAAGTTTTGCAAAGCAATATACAAGAGCCAATATAAAACCTTACACTTCAAGTTTCTTAGGGTTGTTGGTTTAAAGAGTAACATGGCATTTTAGCTTGGCAACAAAATGGTTAACTACCGATATTTCATTTATCTGTTTTAATTAAATTTAAAAAGAGTAGTAAGCAAAACGTTAGTTTCTAATAAATAAAAAAATTATATACATATCTCAATTTTACTTAAATGTTTGCTTATTGTATACCATTTACAAGAAAAACCATTCATAGTCTTGAATAATTTGAAGCTTTGGGTTCGGTTTCAGACAAGAAGTCTTTCTTATTCTTACATACTACAGGAACTTTAATACAACATAAAGTAAAAAATGTCAAGAACTCCTAGCTTATACAAGATATAGTGCTTGTTTGAGAGCAGAAGGCCTCCGTTGGGAGTCATTCTGGCTCTCATTCACAGTTACCATATTAATTAAAGACGCCATGTAGTGTAATACACTTTTCACTGAGTTAAATGATTAATTAATGACTTAAAATTTGTTCTCAGTGCCGTGAAGTAACAAAATTATGTATATCTTAAAGGTTTCAGGAAACAAAACTATTATAAAGGACAATCTGGAACAAGCAAAATTTTGCACAACAATAAGTTCTTAACAGCAATTGAACAAGGACATTCAGAACAAACGCATTAAGTCAAAAGCTAAAAACAAACTCTAAACCTATGAACAAGTAGAACTTCTGGTTTAGACTAACATTTTGTGCTATTTACAAATTTGACAGCATTCTGCAACACCTGTTTACCTTCAAGTAATGAAAACAAACATTAAGTCTTGAAAACTCAGATTTGCTAAACAATAATACAGACAATTAACATTACAGTGTGGCCTTTTTCTTAAGTGCTACTGAGATTCAAGGCAAATCAAAGCATGTAGAACAATGCCAACTGTTAACAGATATAATACATGCAGTTTTCCAGAATGGATATATTTATTTAGAGATGTACATCCCTTATTATTAAAAAAAATACTTTCAAATTTAATAAGTTAATAAAATTATTCACACTATACATCATTTCAGATCTCGAAACTGCAAGCCATCTAAGAAACTGAGTACACAGCAGTTTGGACAATAACTGTAATTTCAAATGAAAATAAATAAGAGTAGGAAAACCCATTTACACACTTCAATACAATACACAATACCTGGACGTGTTTAGAAGAGTTTATTGTTCTCATCACTTGCTCACCTCTGGTTGGTACAGGGTGTCCCATATAAAACTAGCATGCCTCAGTCTCTCTACGCCTAGCCCACTGTTATATTTGGCACTGTTTTCTTATAAATAATGTTGGCTATACTGCATGCCTTTGCTGGAGTTGTACACCTTAGTTTAACAGTAATTGTTGCAATTATGAGGAACGTAATTTTGATCCTTGGCAACCCCGGGACATGGTCGCAGGATCCAAACTGATACAGCTTCAATGTGTATAGAATAGATGTCTTAGGGCTATCTATTCTATATACCGGTGCTTTCCCGTGAAATACCTTCATGAAGCCTCATCTCTCCAGTATGTGAAAGATGTCATTAGACGCCGGGCCACAAAATTCTACGCGAGTTTGCTTCAACATCAGAGCGCCCTGGTTAGGTCTCTTGGGAACTACCAACCAACAGAATGCCGCTTCAAGCTCTACCGGCTTCCCTGTATGGCATGCAGGCAATCCGGTAACAATAAAGTTGATATTACAACTTCAAAATTATACCTTCCTGAGAATTAGACTGGCAATTATTCTAAATTTAACTCCTCCTAAATATTCTCACATCAGCAGTGCACACAGGTGTTGCACCCGAGTCGGCAACCGTTAAGGAGCTACGGCTACCTCCCTTCTTTCATCCACCTAAACTAAACCCGCCACCCTATAAAACCCCACATATCCTGTCATTAAGTGGTTAAGTCCGTCTAGGATAGGTACATGTATAACCACAATGTGCTGACCCCCAATCAGCCACCAACTGCCGCCTTGGCAACCCTGAATGTTGTAGGTGCATCTGACATTTCCAATGGAAAGTTTGTCATTGTTGACCATAATCTACTTCAGACATTTTGTCAATAAAGTGTTATTTGTTTTGTTTACATTGACTTCAAAATTGGTCTGAACAAAAACATGGAATTAACTTGTGAAAATTTTGGTTCAATGATTTATTACGATTTCTGACATGGATTGTCAAGACAAGAATGCATCGATCAACTAACTTCCACATTTGGCGACAAAGATCCATCCTATGCCACTGTGAAATGCTGGTATAATGAATTTAATCGTGGCCGCCATTTGCTCAATCATGAAATTTATCCAAAATCAGTTGTGCCAGAAAACATTGATGCTGTGTAAAAACTAATAATGCAAGATCGTCATGCAACATACTGTGAGATTGAGGCAACCCTAGGCATTAGTTCCAACAGCATATATAAAATATTGAATGATTACATAGCCGTGAAAAAGGTTTGCTCTCATTGGATCCCACATAATTTGACACAACCTCAAAAACAGGCTCGTGTCAATTGGTGTACAAAAATGCTTAAGAACAAATCATGGATCTATGCGTATGAGTCGGAATGTAAACAGCAGTCGACTGTATGGGAGTTTCAAGATGAAGCAAATCCAACACAAGTTGCTCACACTCAAAGGCACTTTCAAGCAAAAGATGGCCTGCTTTTTCAGAAAAACTGGCCATTTGGAAACAGTGCCTTTAGAGGAACATAAAACGGTCAATGCTGAATGTTACACAACCATTCATTTGCTAGAAGTCTTCGATGAAGTAAGGAAAACCAACAAGAACCTTAGGATCGTTCTACATCAAGACAATACGAGCACACACACATCTCGTCTAACAACAGAGTATTTGCAGGCTCAAAAAGTTGAATTGACAGGTCATCCACCATACAATACTGATCTGGTACCCAATGACTTCTTTTTGTTCCCAAACATCAAGAATAAATTGCATGGACGATTTCTGTCAGCGGAAGAAACCATTGATGCCTTCAAAAACCATGTTTTGGAGGAATGTCAATAAGACTGGAATAAATGCTTTGACAAATGATTCAAACGGATGCAAAAGTATATTGATCATAAAGAAGAATATTTTGAAAAACAATAAAGCAGTTGCAATTCCTTTCTTGGAAGTGTTGAAAACAGTGTTGTTATGATAAATTAACTTTAAAGAGAGTCGATTAAAGACACTAGACAACACTTACTTTTAAATTTTTCCGGAACATGTTTCTGAGGCTTTGCCTCTATCTTTGCCTCTCGAGAGCCGGCCGATGATAGAGGCAAAGCCTCAGAAACATGTTCCGGAAAAATTTAAAAGTAAGTGTTGTCTAGTGTCTTTAATCGACTCTCTTTAAAGTTAATAAAGCAGTTTTCAATCAGAAATTACTTAGTTTTAATTATTAGGCTCAAAATATAAATAGTGCCCCTTGAATCATGAAATATTGATAAGAAATGGTGTAGTTCTCAATTGAAAAACAAATTGATATATTTGATGTATATATATATAGCGGAGTTTTACATAACAACAGGCTTTGTTAAGGAGTCTATAAAAATGTTTGGGTATAAATACCCTCATGTGACAAGATTCAATTCAAGATTTGTACAAAAAATGGAGGGCTCAAGGTTCCATCGTGTGCATCCAATAATGAGAACCCCACGGTAGTTGAAAAAATTTGAACAAACATAGACAAGCCCTAATACAAGCGGCATCCAGAAAGTAAGTTCAGTTTCAATTTATCTCCGCTGCAGCACTGCGATTGCAGTTCCGCACATGCGCGGTAGATGCTCTGTATCAAGGAGAAGAAACGTGTGCCACTGAGATCGCTGTCAGCCACATACGCTTTGCTGTGCTTGTTTACAATGTCAGTGTTGATTGAAAATACTGCCGCTTGTGAAATCAGATCTGTGAATCATTTTCTGAATGCTAGGAAAGTGAAACCAATTGAAATTTACCGGCAAATTTGCAATGTCAAAAGGTGTTGTGTTTCTTCATGACAACGCACGACCACACACTGGTGGGTTTTCAAAGTTCATTATGAGATTCTTATTTTTCTATAAGAATATGTTCTCCCATGTTGTCAGTTTATTTTGGTTTATCACTCCTTTTAATAATTTTGGATTTGGATCAATGTCATGATTTTCATTCCAAAAATGAAATGCTACTGCTGACTTATCTTCTTGTTTCAATCTGATGTTTCTATAGTGCTCTTTGACTCTGGTGTTTAGATTTCTTTTTGTTTGACCTATGTAGCATATTTGGTATATTCCGGATCTGCTAACTGATGGGATTTCATCTTTTGTTTTTGAATTTAGCAATTTTACAATTGAGTGTATTAGTAGGTGCCAAGATGATATTTTGTTCCTTGAAGAACTTTTTTTATTTATTAAATGTTTTGGGTGATATGTGAATGAACTGAATATGCTGTTGCTTTCTTTTTCTTTTGTAAATGTGGTTGCTTCCTTAATGGTTTTCTTTATTAATTTGAACAAAAAAAGTTCATAGTTCCACCACCAAAGAGAGAGAGCAGACAACAACAGCTGCTAGTTGGAAAGAGATTGAAAATGGAGGCGATTGCCTTTGAAACTAGTCTCTCATTAATATAAAAAAGTAAGTGAAGAGTATCAATAAACCAACTACAAACAGTTTTTGAGATTAATTTTGACGTCACTGTTACTAAATTCCTCCAAACACATATAAGATAAATCGGACACCAATCAGTAGGTCAGCAAATGATGAGAACAAATGACTCATGTACTTTGGCGAGTATGTAAATAAATGTTCCTACTACTCGTTTATTTTTATTTGAAATCCTTCATTGTCAACCGCTTCTAAACTATTATTTATAATTGTAATTTCATAAGTTTGTCTTACTTTTCATTTTATTTGTGCTAAAATTTTAGAAGAATTGTGCAAAATATACTTCGTACCTTAATCTCCGTTTAACATAACTGTCAACATTGGAGGGGTAATCTGACACTGAACCAGCAATTCTGACCTCGGCAGAAGCTCCAATTCAACAGTGTTAAGGCACTACAACCATGACCCAGTTCTAACAACTTTGCCTCAGCTAGCTTTCACTTTCGTATTTTGAGTTACAATATACACTCTTATATAAATATGTATATAAAAACAATATAATATAAAAATGGACAACTTAACTGCTACTATAATAGAACAGAAATTCAAAAAGAATTATACATTGGAAATTGAACATGTGCTATCACAGCACAGTTTTAACAACATTTACTAACCTAATGGTCATGTTTACAATTCAGTAAATGCACAATAACTTGTGATTGAGAAAAAAAAGGACAAAGAAACGATTTGAGCACCCTATGCTCTATGAAATAGAAGACACAGAAAACCACCATTTTGTGCATTTATATGAAATTTGTCATAAACAGCAAAACAACGTGTTTGGCTGTATTAGAGAAAACTATGTAGTGTAACCATCTGAGTCAAAATAGTGGCACTATGTTGTCTACTCCTATTTCCAGCTTTGTATCATAAAAAATCATTACACTATTTGCATTCTATTTACACATTGTACATACAAAAGATTCAGTCCCCTATAGTTACACTATAAGGGAGTTAAAAAAAAAAAAAAAAAAAAAAAACGAAAACCATTAATCTGTTCATTTACAGTTAATAAATGCTTCTTATTTTCAGAACAAATTATTTATATTTCACTAACAATGAGATTACTAAGCCTTATGGAGCACCAAAGAATTTCAATGCTATTCAGCAAGAGTGGCAGTCTTTACTATTTATGATGCCAATTCAACAACTGTGCAATTATTTGTACACCTCAAAACTGGCCTACTTTATTTTATTTGTGCAATTGTTTGGCTGTGTTCTGAAGAGCAGATTTAGTTCAGGTATTTATTGCTTGCGAGTTGGGAATAACAACTGGTCTGTACAAATTAACAATCACATAAGGTTGGACGCAAGGAATGAGCTGTTCACACTAATATCATTTGCTCAGAAGTGCTACCCATTTCTCTCCTAAGTAGATGAATCGTTTCAAGACAATGCATAAGGAAGACGTAAAAGTGATGTGATTTAGAGGGAAGTGATGCTGTGAAAATACAGTTCACATTATTCCCAACCTATTGAGGGATGTGACAAGCAATTTACAGTGATGAATATTGGCACAATTTGTACACCTGGTGATACGATGATCTCTATGCACAAGGTCCTTATGTTCGTCTCACAAATGTAACATTTTTGTCTGCTTGATCTACTTCGCATGGCACAGACCAAGCTTTCTGCAAGAGTGATCGGAAAAGTAAGCGTGCATTGTTGATGGAGGAACCAACTCTATCTCTCCAGATATGAAGCCACTGTCACTGGCACGGTGGCAGGCTGTAAGTTTTTCTAATAAGACTGCTGTCTGGTCTTCCCAATCGGGCTGCTAGTAGCAAGTAGTTATCATCTCCAATAGGTGCTTGTCTGCAATTAAAAACAAAGTTTCAATATTACTGAAGTTAGGCTGAATCTGACTAAATTTCCACATGTAACCTGAGAAATTTGTGTGCTTCACCACTGGTAACATTCATGTGATACTTGCAAAATTTAAAAATTACATTTTCCTGCATGCTAATTCAAAAATTAATATTGTGAATCTAAGATAGCCTGTGGTTTACAAATACAACATTTTTTAAAAATAATATTGCCTTTTACTTGGATAAATACAGTAATATATTTTATGAAAATACTGCTTGTTAAATAAATTTTAAAATCCTCCTTGCAAACATGCTTAGAAAATTAAATCATGTTGAACAGACATATGAACAGTTCTGTAAAGAGATACTGGGTTTGAATAAGTCAATGCCAAATGGAGTAGCTAGAGTGGAACTTGGAAGACCTTACAGGAGTGGGGTAATTATAGAAAGATGTTTAGGTATAGTTGTACAAAAAAGGATGATGATAATACATTAAAGATCTATCTTGAACAACAGAAGTATTCAACATGTAAGGATAGTTGGTGGGCAGAGCTAGAGAGAACGCTGGCTAAAATAGGGATGGGGAATATATGAAAGCATTAAATATGTAATAGAAAGGAATACATGTAAAAAGAACTGTAATGTACACTCATATAATGTAAGAAATAAAGCTGACTATTTTAGGACCACACTAAGAGGAACACTAAACAACAGATCATTAGAAAGTATCGGAAAAGACATGTATAATAGATTGCCAGGTAAAATAAAGAATACTAAACTATGTAATATTAAGAATATAAAAGGGTATTTGTCAGAACAAGCTTTTTATAGTGTGGAAGAGTACAAAGCAAAAAATGGAAAATAAACAATGTACATTTTAGTTTCTAAGCAGTGCATACAGTAGACTTTTGGGTGTATTTTTATGTTTTCTTATAATGTAAAAATATTTATATCACACACCCTGTATAGCTGTGTTCTTAAACTGTATAAATTCATATGACATGGTTCTTTTGTGTATTTAACACTATACTGAACTGAAAAAATCTGGCATGAGAGTGAAAGACATGTAAAAGGTTTTTGGACAATTATTAAGGTTAGGATAGAGGACATTGACAGACAAGTGACGTGGGGAAATCTGATAAGTAAGAAATCACTAAATGTATACCTGAAAATAAAGACAGAATGGGGAAGGGAAACATATAGACATATGTGATAGGTATGAGAGGGAGGGTTTAGCTTGGTTAAGGACAGGAGCCATATTGAGAGGGGGTTGTGGAAAGAAAATAAGCTTAGAACATTATGTTGTGGAGTGTAAAGAAATTTAAAACTGGAGCAAATTAATATGGGACAAGAACTGGGATAATAAATGGGCTTACGTAGTAACAATAAAAATGCTTACATTGAAAAGAGAGAAAAGATTAAGGGAGGTGGGGAAATTTGCTGACAAAGTCAAAGAGAAATGGCAAGGAAGTAAGAGGTAGAGAAATGGAAGACACAATCAGAACATTAGGTCAAGATCGTATAAGGACTAGGACAGAGGTAAATGGCCAGGGAGCCAACACCACTATCAGCCCGTAATATAAGCAGCGGACAAGTTTGTACCTAAATTAGAATTGTAAAACTTGTAGTTGAGATTGTAAGATATGGAAGTACAAATAAATAAATATTATTATATATAGAAAATTATGAATTACCTCCAACTGATATAATTAAAATTCAACAGTTCAAAAACAATAAATAAAAATGATTGTAACACAAATACATTAATAAAATGTTACTGGAGGTCAATTAGAATATCATTATCATTCAGAAATTCTTCCATGTCATAGTACGCTTTTGATTTAAGAAAATTACAGAGTGGCGTATGAAATGTCATACATTTTCTTTTTAAATTTTTATTTTATAATATTTAATATATATCTACGTATATAGATATATATTTTTCATTCTTATTTAACCGATTTTTCATTATTTCCGTTTATTTTCTTATGTCTTTTCCTGGTTTCATAAATATTCACTATACACATAAACACCCATGCCCAAGGCGAGACTCGACGACCCTCTACGCGGCGGAACACTAGAGACATACGCTTTAGCGACCATGGCTATGAGGGCCGGCTACATTGAAAATGGTTTATATAACTTTTAACAAACAAAGCAGGTATTCTTTTTCTTTTTTACATTAATCATCAGAATGTGTATGGTCAGTGCATGTGCAGTACATCTTCAATATGTCCACCTTGTTGACATAAAACCTCTTTGAGATGAACTGTGACATTTCCTACCACTCTATGACAGAAATCTTCTGTTATTCCCTGGAAAAAGTTTGTGATAGCAGCTCGCAGTTGCATTAGATTGCGGGTTTATTGGGTAGACTGTCTCCTTCAAATGTTTCAATAAGAAATAATCACAGGGATTAATATGTGGGCTGTGTGGCAGCCATATTGAACCAGCCTGTAAACATTCTGGATATCGATGGGACATCACAGAGCCGGAAATGTTGCTGCAGGAAATCCAGTCAATGAACCAACTACAAATAGTTTTTGCGATTAATTTTGACGTCACTGTTACTTAATTCCTCCAACATATATCCTGATACAATGTTTTTACTATGGGATGTAAAGTCTAGTAAAGGAAAGTATAAATATGTTACAGTGGCGTTTTCTCTATGCAAGTCAACACACAACCGAGTAATATAATCACTTTCAAAACATGCCCAAACAAAAACTAAGCAGAAACATATACACTGTACAGTTAGTGTGCTTAACATAGCTTAGAAAAATAAACAAGTCCATGAAATGAAGATCTGTAAATAGCAAAACATGTTTTCTATTTAAAAGTTCCATTAATAAGATGGTTACTAAAGCTTATCAAGCTAGAAATGTACACTTACTTGCTGCCATATTTTGTTTCCCTTGCCACAGAACGGAGATAACTCCGATGTTCTTGTTCCAATGTGAAGGCTATTTCTCTCAGTTGAGTCAATGTTTTGAAACAAGACTGAACGTCTTCAATTACAAAACTAGGCAAGAAACAGATGTCTCCTGTATACACAGCCTGGCATTCGCAAGCATCTGTAAACAAACAAATACATCTTTGCATATTCATTGTTTTATTTTGATTAAAAAATATGTTAAGAAGACTTACAACATAAAATGTTGGCTGGCCCCATAGCTTAGTCGGTAGAACTCCTGCCTGCTATATTAGGGGTCCTGGGTTCAATTCCCAGTGGTGGGGATGGGGATTTTTCTCTCATCAAGATAATTCCTCATCCTTCCCAAAGTCTGTGAGTATGAATGAGAGTGCAAATGTGTGTTGATCTAATGATTAAAACTCAACGAATAAGATGTTCCAAAGGAGAACGGCTGCCGATACGACCATTGCAGTTAAAGGTGGGGTGTAAATGAAACTAAAAATAAGTCACAAAAACTCTTCTTTAACTGCTCTCTTATACTATGGTGTCAGGGTATTCTTGTTCCTCTTAATCCATATGCCTGTAGGCGGCGGGTTGTACAGAATCTCTGGCTCAGTGAGAGAGAGAACCCAGGATGGGTGATCAGCCCTATGCCTGATATGAGAGTGAGGGCAGTAGATGACAGAATGAGGGTGAGATGAAATGATAGGAAAGATGATCGAGCAATTGGTGTAATGATGGAGGAAACTGGAGGACCTAGAGAAAGCCTGCAACAGTGCCATGTTGTCATCCACAAATCTCACTTTGCGGTCACCTGGGATCAAACCCAGGCTGCCTTGGTGAGAACCCAAGCAGTCTAACCACTCAGCCACAGCACGGCCTCTTAAAAACTCAAATGCATACTTAACATGACCTTAACCCTGCTGCTGAATGTTAAAATGTTTTCAAAATGAATAGCAATTTGTTTTTAGAAATTTTATCTTGTCCTCTTTAAATCACTATTAAGAAAAAGTAGGGTGAGAGTATTTTTATTTATCTCTGCTGCATTGAAAATATTATCAATGTACAGAACAGAGTGAATAATTCCTGAAGATAAAGGTTGCGTTCCGCACTTATGGACCGTGGTCTAGAAGTTCTTGAGTGAATCGATGTTTCGCCAGGAACTGCGCCTAGCATCATCAAGGTTGATCCGTCCGCTGTGGAAGTCAGAAGTCGAATGAAGCAGCTGTCCGCACATCCTAATTTATATTGGCTGGAGAGGGGTGCGGATAAGGCTGATCGTTCTGATTGGCTCTGGTCGGGAAGTGACTGTCGAACTGCCCCTCCCGTCAGTGAGTTGTTCGGATTGGGTTGGACTCAAGGGGGCAGTGTGTTCCCGACACCCATGGGAAATTGGGTACCTCTGGCCAGGCTACGGCCGCCCAGATGGGGTAAAGGGTTGTCTCATAAGTCCTGGGTACTAGCCTGCAGAGCTAGTAGGTGTGCTAGATCACCAGGTGGTCCCACTGAGGTTTTCGGTAGTCTTCCCTGTGGGGTTGATGCGCCTAAGTGGTGTATCCACTTCCATCCCGTCTTGATGTTGTCGATGGGGGGGGGGGGGGGAGCTTTTTAAGAAATCAGGTATTGCCCTATGGAAAGAGCACCAGAGTTAACCATTGCTCCTGGGTAGGAGGAGGCCAGGGTTTTCGAACTTTTGGGTAGATCCTCTGCACATAACTGTTCCATGTTTACTATTTTTATCTTTGTGTGATTGGAGCTTCTGTAATGCAGGAACTCATACTTTGTTCATACGATGTGGTTCTTTGCGGTTAAAATTATTTTTGTACTTTAATATTTCTATGGCTTCTCTAATGCAGAACACGCATTACTATGGGGCCATGACATCAAATTTAAGAACACTTAAGTCTTCTCATCAAATGTCCGCTATCATGCGGACAAGGATTATGTTGAGGAACACCTAGCAATGTTCGGGGCTTGTTTAGAACAGGGTACAGACACCACACTTACACTACACTGGCTACTTGAACTACTGAATGACCTACACAGCTACAGCCATGGCTGAAACAGACACATTACGGACAATACACTGGAACTGCCAGGGAATACGCCGTAAACGCAAAGATTTAACAGACTTTCTTCACGCCAACTCAACACAAGTAGCCCTATTAAACGAAACCCATTTAGGGGACGTAGATAAATTTTCAATACCTAACTATGCTATTTACAGGACCGATCGTACTCGCAGGGGAGGGGGGACAGCAATAGCAATACAAACGAGCATCAGTCACTATCAGGTACATATACCCCAATTAAACCGCCTAGAAGCGACAGCAGTAAAGATTAGCACCTTCAGTACAGAGATCATATTAATAGCTATATACAACCCACCAGGTGACATCGACACCGAAGATGTCCAAAAAATTATGCAGCTAGGACCAAGAGTAATAGCGGCAGGGGACTACAACTGTAAGCACTATTTGTGGCACAGCACGAACCCCAATCCTCAAGGGACTAAACTACTAAATTATATCAACAACACTAACTTTCTTATTGTGGGGCCCGATGAGCCCACCCACATACCTCATGTTAACAATCACGCCCCAGACGTATTAGACTTAGCCATATTAAACAATATACCGTTTAACATCGAATGCACAGTAATGCAAGAACTGACATCTGATCACTTACCAGTACTCCTTGAGGTCACACTTCCCTTGAAGTTTAAGAAAGAAACCCCAAAACTGAATTATAATTTAGTCAATTGGGAAGACTTCAATAACGTTTTAGAAAGATACTCACCAGAAAGCGAAATTATTTCACTACAGCAACACGACGAAGCTGTATCTAAACTCGAATTGGCAATTAAGGTAGCAACCACAACGTGTGTCCCACAAAAATTTGCACCATCAGTAAACGCCCAATATCCGTTAGACATAAAAATCTTACATCAGAATAGGAACAGACTAAGACGTAAATGGCAACGAACGCGAAATCCTTTACATAAACAAGACTACCTTGATGCCAGAGAGGCCGTAATGGCCCGAACTAGGGAATTTGTATCAAACCAGTGGAATCAAACTCTCGCGAGCTTAAATCCGAACTCTAACTCTGTTTGGCGTATAGCTAAGTGCCTAACCAGAGCTAAAACAAACATACCACCACTCATACATGACAACACTGTTGCAGAAACTTCCCAGGCCAAAGCTGAGGCATTTGCTGCCACACTTGAGAAGGTCTTCACACCAAACCCGGCTGAGGGTCCAGCGAATCTGCAAGAGATTCAAAGCATAGAGCAGGAAATACACGAAACAGACTACACTATCACACACAACAAAATGCGAAAGACTAATCCGGGAGAAATCGGCTGGATTATCAGGCACCCGAAAAACAGAAAGGCCCCGGGGCCCGATAAAATACCCAATATCGTTTTAAAAAATCTCCCACGTAGAGCATTGCAGCTTCTAGCAAAGATTTTCAATTATACTCTAGACAGCGGCAGGTTCCCACCACAATGGAAGGTAGCAAACATAGTAATGATTGCAAAACCACATAAAAACTTATCTCACGCCTCCAGCTATAGGCCAATTAGCCTACTGAACGCCTTTGGTAAAGTGCTGGAGAAAATAATTCTAAAGAGAATAAATTCCCATATTATAAAACACAATATTCTCATTTCTGAACAATTTGGCTTCAGATCCCAGCATTCTACAACACAGCAGCTTCTACGCCTTACGGAAGCCATATCTAAAGGATACAATACTAACAAATCGACTGGCGCCATCTTCTTAGATATTGAATGCACCTTTGATAAAGTATGGCATGCGGGCCTACTTTACAAGCTCAAATCATACAACTTCTCTGATTCGACACTTGCCCTTATTAAAGATTATATAAGCGAGCGTCGGTTCCGAGTAACTGTGGAGGATTCTCCCTCCTCTCTAAAGCCTATTAAGGCAGGAGTCCCACAAGGAAGTTTGCTAGGACCGACCCTCTTTAATTTGTACGTTAACGATATGCCAGAACTTACTCGCACTGAAAAATACATATACGCCGACGACACGGCACTGGTAACTCAGTCCACTCAACCGCAGATAATACACCTGCGGCTACAGAATGCCCTAAATGATCTTGAACCCTGGTTTCGAAAATGGAGAATAACAGTTAACTCCAGAAAGTGCCAATCAATTATTTTCACAAAAAGAATCCAACATCGACATCCCAGGCACAGACAGCCACCTCTCGTGTATCATGGCGAAAGAATCGAATGGAAAGACCAAATTACCTACCTAGGGGTCACCATGGATCAAGGTCTCACATGGAAAAAACACATTCAAAATATCAGGGCCAAGGCAAATGGACAATTGAACAGACTCTACCCTTTGATTAATTTAAATAACCAACTGCAACTCAATATGGGTCTTACGCTATATAAAACACTAATCAGGCCAATATTGACGTACGCAGCCCCTGTCTGGGGTTACGCTGCGAAAACACATATAAACAGACTGCACACTGCAAAACAGAATAATACGAATTATTGCAAAGGTTCCTATAGTAGCTCCAGCTTATTGGCTGCACGAGGAACTGAAGCTCCACTCGATCGAACAATTTATTAAACTACTCAGTTATAACTTATATGACAGAAAGGCAAAAAACAAAAACCCTCTAATTCGCGACTTAGGCGCATACGGTACACAACACGACATTCACAAAAGACCGCTCTCATTATTTGACAGAACTCTTGGCCTGGGGGAACCAGAAATAAGCATTCAAGATTACCTAAACAACTTAGTACCACCTTAATCATAAGCCATGGCTTAGCGAAAACACTACTGACAGACCAGTGGCCCTGGAAGTCCCTGCTAAGGGTCGTTCTGGGGACCAGTGAAAATGACCAAAGCATCACACATGGACATGAGAAGACAACTCAATTGTAGATGTATAAACAAAACAATAATCTAGCAAGATTAGCTCTCATGACGTGGACTATACTCAATCCTGAGCATATGTCCAAAATATTTGGTTGTTATTTAGTTAAGTTACATTAAATATATCCATATTCACATTGAATGCATGTAAACCAATGCCTAACAAATTGACGCCAGACTCAGCGCCGCTCCTGGCCTGATATCTTATCCAACTTATTCTTAAGCACTAACAATTAATGACACCGTCCTTATGTTTTCAGGACCTCACAGATATCTTGTAAGACGGTGCCTCCGTCGGGAGGCACAACAATATTACATAACCCAATTCCACTCCTGAATTTCCAAGGTCGCAAGTAGGACCTTGGTCATGCTTGTGTCCTGGCACCATCCTCACCCGGCCTAGGCTTTGCCTGGCCGTAATATCCTCTCCCAGAATCCGCAGGTGCAATAGCGGTACTGCTGCACTTCCTCTCCCGAATTCTCACCGGTGGAGGTTTTTTAGTGGGTAGGGCTGACGGATCTCTCTCCGTCAGAGGAGTCCCACACTCCGATCCCGGGGCTAGTGCATAAATGCATTTTTCCTCCACTCAAAAAAGCCCACCTGCTTCATTCGACTTCTGACTTCCACAGCAGACAGATCAACCCTGATGATGCTAGGTGCAGTTAGTTCCTGGCCAAACGTTGGTTCACTTAAGAACTTCTAGACCACAGCCCACAAGTGCGGAACACAACATTTATCTTCAAGATGCCGGCTGTGAAAGCCTCAGCTTATATATATGAATAATTCCTATTTTTCCATTTACATGTTTTTATTTACTCTGATTCTTCTATCATAAATGATTTGCTGTTAGTAATTCTACAGAAAATATGAATAACAAATCATGAAGCTATCTTCTTTCTGATATGGACTTTCAAACTTAGTATTGCTAAGTACATAAACTAAAAATAACTCAGCATTATTTGAATTTGATAACTGTTTCCAAACATGCAGTGTTAAGGTCGAGGTTGGAGAGCTAGAATCACAACGAAAAATTTCTAACTATTGCTTGAACTGTTCAGTCTGGTTCTATCTTCCCAATATTTGAATTATTTCAACCATAATCCACAAATATTACAACATTTAGAGCACCTATACACTCTTTATCCACCATTTCTATCCTAAGAATCTGTTAGCTTTAGACACTAAGCAAATAACAAAATGTACTAGTTTATTTGCAATAAATCCCATGACTCAACTTCACTAAAAGCCATATCGTGCCAGGACACAGTCTACACTCAATCTTTTCTCTGATTTTAAACATCAACAGAGGAATAAAGTAATTCTTGTAAAATTTCTTTCCATAATTTAAACAAGATGTGAAAAAGATGTAAGTCCACTTTACCTCTTAAAGCATCTAATTTTCCCATATGGGCTATGAAAAGTGAATTTATTCTCTGCAACTCTCGATCCGGGTCCAAATTCATTTGTAATCCAGCTTCTAAGCCATGAGATACTTCACTGCAGCCAGGAGCAAATTCACTTCCTGAATGACAACTGAAAGTAAATTAAAACAGACTTTGTTACAAATTGCAACATGATGAAAGCAACATAACCAAAACATGTCCAGGTATTATGGTATGGTAAAGGTATTTTGATCTGTAAATCATATACCAACAATAGACCAAAGTAGTCTAAATCAAAGATACAGATCGTGTCAAAGTTACAGTTTTTGTCACATATATTTACATACTTATTTACAAACTGATGGACTCTGATGTAATTTTAGATATGTCAAACTAACAATATACCATGATGTGTCTACTTCTATATATTTACTACACATATCATATTTATGACAGTACCTTAGCAATTACAAGTTTTCTTTGCCTGAATGAAATCCTCCTCTGTATAGAAGATGCGAGTAATAGGTACTGTAGAAGCCCCAAATAGCATGGTCCGAAATACTGCAGATTCGTATTTAACGGAGGGGAAAGTATGTTCCCCGAAATGTAAACAGTATTTTTTAATATATCGAGATTTAACTGTATTGGAACACCACAGTGAAGCGAAATAATTGTTAATTTATAGATGAGTCGTATTTATTACACATCTGCTTCACTTACGTACCTATTTTGAGGACATGTTTTGCAAATCATCATTTGCATCTTCGGCTCTTATGCGACTAAAGCTTGATCCAGTGGTGTGGGTAATTCTGGAGTTGCTGCTGCCATCTGTTGATTTAGTGATGAACTTAAATGTGGGATTCTCTTCTAACGGGATTTCAAAGTTCATTAGTTGGTTTTTATGTTTTTCTATGTATATTCTCTCCCATATGACGAGTTCACTATGTTTTTGTACCAAATTACTAAAATACATACAAAAACATAGTGAAATCGTCTTATGGGAGAGAATATACATAGAAAAGCATAAAAACCAACTAATGAACTTTGAAATCCTGCCAGAAGAGAATCCCACATTTAAGCTCATCACTAAATCAAACGATGGCAGCAGCAACTCCCGAATTACCCACACCACTGGATCAAGCTTTAGTCGCATAAGAGCCGAAGATGCAAACGATGATTTGCAAAACATGTCCTCAAAATAGGTACGTAAGTGAAGCAGATGTGTAATAAATACGACTCAACTATAAATTAATAAGAATTTTTTAAATTTATTTGTATTAATTTTGTTCACTTTGAAAGTTGAGTTTATAAATGTCTTCAAAGAGCGGTTTTGCAGAACAATTTTTGACCTCATCACACCCCTAGCATTGACCCTGGCCACTTTATTGCTGTAAAAGATCATAGAAACAATAGGTTTTCTATAAGGACTAGAACATCTGTGTCTGCGGGAATTCTAAGACCTGGAAAAGTTAAAATATTATTTCAGTCTGAATCTTGCCTTTTGAGTGTAAAGTCACGTGCTGAGAATACCAATAGCGTAAAGTGTGATCAATGTCAGGACTGGAATAACCTCCAGCATTACTGTTGAGTAATTGTATTCAGAAGTGCTGTACTTTATATTACATACTGTTTTATGTACCTGCCTACTGTAATTTATTATTGTGCAAAAGTTTCCTTACACTTCCATGGGATAAACTTTTGTCACATCTAAGCTCACAATTTAATATACCACAGAATTGTTACAACGTGGAGGTAAAGCATGTTCCCCAACAACCGTGTTATTTCAAGCTTCTACAGTAGTAAGAATAATAAGGGACCCAGAATGGACCCTTGTGGAACTTATTTCAGAACATGCACAGCAAATCTTGCTATTATCTGAGGAATTTATCATAATCATTTGCTTTCTATTTCTTAAGTATGACTCAATCCACTGGTATTCTTTGTCCCTAATACAATAATGGAACAAGTTTTGTTGAAGTATTTTATGTTTAACACAATCAAATGCTTTTGATAAGTCACAGAAAATCCTTATTGTGCTTAGTTCGTCATCAACAGCATTAAGAATTTCATTAGCTAAATTTAACGTAGCATTATTGGTTGACATATTCTTCTGAATACAAAGTACTTCTTTGCCAATATATTTGTCTAGATAGTGATGAATGCTTTAAACATAGTTATTCAAAGACTTTAGAAAATGCTGTAAATTATAATTTGACATATTGGACTTTTGTACTTTCTTGAATAATGGCTTAACCACTGAATATTTAAGGCTGTCAGGGAATATCCCTGTTAGAAAGGAGAAAAGAAATACACCCATAATTCTACACTACAGGGGCCATGGATGAACGATCCTAGACAGCAGCCAACTTTGAAATAAGACATATATGCACAAGAATGGCAATCCATGGGTTTCATCATTTCATATGCAAGAACTCAGACTACCACATATCAAATATCACATGTAAGGGTACACTATGTGGAAAATACCATCTGGAAGTGTGTACCAAAAGAACAAAGTCAATAATGGAGTATGCAAACAAGTAAATTTAACTGTGTATGACCAACTGGCTGCAATCTTTGTGTTACTATTGTAACAGTATTTTTGGGTTATGTTCAGAGGAATTATGAATTATATATGTATTATGAATTTATATGTAGTTGTGTGATTGGCCGAAGTAGTAATGGTATGACGTAATATGACGTAATGTGGTGACATGCCATTGGATTGGCCAATCACAAAAATAAGAGAGAAGTAACGTTAGTTACGATAAGTCAACAATCTTTAGGAGGAAGATATGTTCTTCAGTCTTGTTACATTACGATAAATCAATAATCTGGCTTCATGGTGGAAAAATGACGCGGAGAAGATAAAAGTTTTGAATAGTAAGAGATAAATCAATAATCTCGTTTTAAAGAGAGAGACAATTTTGTTGTAATGGTGGAGTGTGATGAATACCGCTGCAAGATCAAAAACGTTTTAAGTAATATTTTGAATCCGTTTAAATACAACAAACTAATGAAGGAATATATCACACAAATTTTCTCGTGGAACTCGATTGATACTTCAAAATAATCATGAAAGTGAACATATAAACATAATTTTGGATCCGATGTTGGCGTGGATGCCTTGTACAGGAGGATCTAAGTAAGAAATCAAAATTAACAACGAATAGACTCAAATTCCCGTTACACTATTAAAGGCTTAAAGATATGTAAATAATTTCTCTACATAATTTCAATATTTTGGTTCTTATTTCATCATATTCTGATGAGTTCTTGCTTTTGAGAGCTTGTATTACTTTTTTAACTACAGTTGAACTTGTTGGCACTATCCCCATTTGCATAAAATGTTCCAAGTAGGATTCTTCAAGATATGAAATTGGTTCTTTCTTGGTTATTTATTTATCAGTTACTTCTCTGCTACTTGAGTGAAATACTCATTAAATGCGGTTGCTATCTTCTAGGGATCATTTGCAATCACTTGGTTTACTGTAATTTCTTTCACACATTATTGTGCTTTTTATTTTCCAAGCATTAAATTACAAGTAAGTTTTCCTATTCACTTTTGTCTTAATTGTAATACTTTATGTTTTGTGTCTTGATATATCCAAATCTGTTAATAAAAATGGATCAATAAAATATATTAGACTGTTTTTATTTTTCTGTTTAATTAATTATATGGGTACTTACCACCGCCATTCTCCGTTTATGTATGCTGAAGGATGATACTGTTTTAATCTGTTGCTGTTTGTCTGACAAATCTTTGTAAGAATATCGATCCACTCCTTCTCTTCCACGCAGTTGTTAGCCTGAAAGTTAAAAGCATTTAATAATACAAACTTTATTAAAATTTGCTGTTCTTTTGCAAAGAGGCACTGGAATATAGGTTATAGTCTTACTTCTTACTATAAATGTAAATAAATTTTCAGTCAAACTTGTTTAACTTTACGTTAACTCATCTTCTGTTGTAATGTTGTAAGATGTAAGACGGTGGTTCCAGCTGTACATATCAATATCAGGAAGGTATTTTAGAAACTGCTAATTATTTAGATAACTAAAAAGACCTTGGAGATCTAGACTTTCTGAAATAAACCTTTCACATGTGGAATGACCATGAATTTTTAAAGACTTATAAAATAGAAGTCCTAATCTGGAATTCAATTATAACAACCACTCATAAGAGTACACAAAAAAGCTAGGGACCATGTATTATTATTAATTATTATTATTAACTCATGCACACTTAACATATGGTACCTTCTATAAAGGTTACCAATCAGTTCAAGTTTGGAAAGGTTTCAGTCTCAGTGACAATCATACTTTTTGTGTACTTTATCCTAAATAAGGAAATGGTCTGAAATTGCTTAAAATGGGGACATATGCAGAATAATACTTTGTTTCGGAATATGTGGTACTTCTAAGGAATCCATATATGTAGATCATAACGGTAAATGAGATTTCCTTGTAAACTTGCATACCTCAGTGAAAAATGTGCAAAGAACCAAAGAAAAGGGTACAGTTGCAATTGTGTTTTTTCTTTCAGTGTTGTCTGTTGCATAGAAAAAGCTATTGTGATAAAGGGAGTTCTCTAAAAACACACTTTCTCAGATATGTGTACAGTGTTAAAATTCTTATTTTAATACAGAGATGCATACATTGGACTGGATTGGAGTACAAGGACGAAAACTCAAATGTACGGTGTAAAATATTAATATAATTTTGAGTTGAACTAATACTCAATGCTCCTCTTATTGCTAGTATTTACCTAGAACGCGTTTCGTTAGGATTTTCCTAACATCATCAACTGTTGTTGACTAATGGACGTTGGTTTGGTGAACTCATTGGAGGTGATAGATCTCTGTTGGTATCTTGATGAACTTGAAGTTTCGGTTCTCTTCAAAGGTAGTGTCGAAATTAAACAATTTTCTTTCATATTTCTTTATGAAGATTTTTTCCCACGTGGTTAATGCAGCTCGACCTTGGACACTTTCATAAGTGTATTCCTCGTTCTATATCATGATTCTCGTTCCAAAAATGGTGCGCTACTGCCGATTTATCTATTTCATTGTTCCTATTGTTCTTAAAATGCTCTTTAAGTCTAAGCCTAGAAACAAAGAAATAGATAAATCGGCAGTAGCGTACCATTTTTGGAAGGAGAATCATGATATAGAACGAGAAATCCACTTATTAAAAAGTGTCTAAGGTCAAGCTGCATTAACCATGTGGGAAAAAATCTTCATAAAGAAATATGAAAGAAAATTGTTTAATTTCGACACTACCTTTGAAGAAAACCCAAACTTCAAGTTCATCAAGATACAGACAGACGCACCTATCGCCTCCAATGAATTCACCAAACCAACGTCCATTAGTCAACAACAGCTGATGATGTTAGGAAGATCCTAACAAAACGCGTTCTAGGTAAATACTAGCAATAAGTGGAGCATTGGGTATTAGTTCAACTCAAAATTATATTAATTTTGTGTTTCATTAGATCATAGTTCTTATACACTGGAAGGTGTAAAATATCTTAGTTATGCGCAATTGGAGGAATTTAGTAACAGTGACTTAAATTAATTGAAAAGACTATTTGTAGTTGGTGTTTAACATTTTGTCACTTACATTTTTATATCACTGAGAGGCTAGTTTGGAAAGCTGTTGCATCCATTTTTTCAACCTCAAAGTTCTGAAGGTCAGTCAGACCTTCAACGTTGAAAATGGATGCAACGGTTTCCCAAACTAGTCTCTCAATAATATAAAAAATGCAAGTGAAAAAGTGTTAAACTTCGACTAAAAATAGTTTACCATCTTAATTAGTGTTCTGACAACTATGTTGGTAAAATGACAAGAGACTGAAATAATGTAACATACATAATATGTACAAAGGAATTGGCATTTAATGCATGAAATTAAAACTATGGCACTGTTTGCATTTCATCTGAAAACTATACACAGAAAAAAAAAATCAGAACATTTTAAGACAAATTTTGCCAAAATGGAGAAAAAACTCAGGATCATGTAGCTTATGTTTTGAATAAGTTTCACTGCATATAATCTTGAGATGAATAGATTTAAGAGAAAAAGTTGCAATCATCTTACCTGTATGTAAAGATGTCTTTCAGGTTGAACTATCTGAAACATATTCTTCATCTTGAAAGAATCTTCTTGTAGTCGTTCAACTGCAAGTATCTGGTCCAATGGAATGCAACATAACGGCTCTTTACCTGCAGAAATCAAGCAGGAGGAAACTACGGATCATTAGACAACCAGATTTTGTTTTTTTAAAAACATTTTAAGATAATACATTACAATGGACAAAACAACAATAATTTACCACCACCGCCTAAAATACTACTGTTAAATATTTTGTAGGCATAAATTAACTAAGTTATATACTAGGCAATATATACCTTTAGTCTTTGAGTATGTGAGATCCTGAGTGGTGAGCCTGAAGTAACGCTGCTTGAAATTTTTCCGGCCAAACCTTTTTCTGCCCTGGGCTCTTTTGATCATCACTCTGTTGTAAAAAAACCAGAAATAAAAGAAATTAAAAATGTTGCTATTTTAGCTTTCAGTTTACATGGTAATGCATCACTTAATATCATATGCTACTTATATGAGATGTGCTCAAAAAGAAACCGAACATTTGCTTTGTCAACTTTATTGCTTATTGTACAAGATTTTAAGCACGTCCCCTTCAAATAGTCAATCAAAAGGCAGTACACCGTTCCCATCTTTTCATTTTTGAAATGTCTCCTGAACACATTTTGTGGGATGGCACACATGTTTTGTCACATTGTCTGGAATCTTCTCTATGGTTTGAAACAACATCCTTTCTATGTGATTTTTTAGCTTGGGAAACAGAAAAAGTCTCATAAGTGCTGAGTTGTCAACTACATTATATATATGTTTTGGAGGAATTTAGTAACAGTGACGTCAAAATGAATCTCAGAAACTATTTGTAGTTTGTTTATTAATACTCATCACTTGTTTATATTAATGAGAGACTAGTTTCAAAGGCATTCGCCTCCATTTTCAATCTCTTTCGAACTGGCAACTGTTGTTGTCTGCTCTTTCTCTGCTGGTGGAACTATGAACTTCTTTGTCAAATTATCTACTGGTGGGATTTCAAAGTTCATTACGCAATCCACTTTCACCTTTTTTGGCCAACTTATTTATGAGTGCATTTGAAACACAAATCAAAAAGTCCTTCCCATTGATCTTCAAAGTTTGGTATAGATATGTTGACATCTTTGCAATTGTACCGAATAAACATTTAGAAGAAGCATTAAAATTACTCAATCTGCAAGAAAGGACTATAAAATTCACTATAGAAAAGGAAATCAATGAACAACTCTTTTTCTTGGATCTAAATATCAGCAGGAATGACACAAAAATAAAATTTGGAATTTACAGGAAACCAACACATTCGGAAAATTACATAAAAAATAATAGCCACAACCCAATTACACAAACATGCAATTATAAACAGCCTTACAAACAGACTAGTCAACATACCCATGGAAAAAGAAGAATATTTCAAAGAACAAAAAACAATACTACACATAGCAGAGGAAAATGGATACAACAAAAGTTTGGTATTGAAGAAAATTAGAAAAGCTAAACTAAAGAAAACCATTAAGGAAGCAACCATATTTACAGAAGAAAAAGAAAGCAACAGCATATTCAGTTCATTCACATATCATCCAAAAACATTTAATAAATTTAAAAAGATCTTCAAGGAACAAAATATCACCTTGGCAGCTACTAATAGACACTCAATTTTAAAATTGCTAAATTCAAAAACAAAAGATGAAATCCCATCAGTTAACAGATCCGGAATATACCAAATAAGTTGTAAGAATTGTGAAAAATGCTACATAGGCCAAACTAAAAGAAATCTAAAAACCAGAGTCAAAGAGCACTTTAGAAACATCAGATTGAAACAAGAAGATAAGTCAGCAGTAGCATTTCACTTTTGGAATGAAAATCATGACATTGATCCAAATCCAAAATTATTAAAAGGGGTGATAAACCAAAATAAATTGACAACATGGGAGAACATATTCATATGGAAAAATAAGGATCGCGTAATGAACTTTGAAATCCCACCAGTAGATAATTTGACAAAACAGTTCATAGTTCCACCACCAAGAGAAGAGAGCAGACACACAACAGATGCCAGTTGGGAAGAGATTGAAAATGGAGGCCAGGGCCTTTGAAACTAGTCTCTCATTAATATAAACAAGTGACGAGTACTAATAAACCAACTACAAATAGTTTCTGAGATTACATTATATATATTTCCTGGGCTTGTAGGCTGTGGTCCAGTTGGTTTAACATCCGATGTTTTGCAGAAAACTGCATCCGGCATCATCAGGGTTATGAACTGTGAGCTCCTGAGTCTTTGGACTCCTTTACATTAGTAGAAAAAATTCTGTTGGGGCTAGTCTGCCAGTTTTTAGCAAAATTTCACACACACACACGTTCTTCAAGCTCCTTTATGTCACTTTGTCACTAATCTGATAAGCAGGCTGTATATGTGCTTATTTCAGTGGCTGTGGTTCACTTGGCAAAACATGCCAAATGGCAGTATGCTGTCTAAACTTGCAGTTCAATGCATTCAGCAGTCGCAGTGAACTCTCTCTGCTGGTTGGTGCACTATTTCAAACATTCGGTTTCTTTTTGAACGCACCTCTTATGTGGTATCTTTAATATTGTAATCTTAATATTTTCAATTCCTCTAGAGAATCCACCTTACCAAACTTCACCCCTTTGTTAATAGCAAACATCAATTATTTGTTGTCCTTTAAGGTTCTATGTCAAATTCTAATGGTTTCTGATATTCTCTGTAGATTTTTTTTTAATGGCAAACAATTTTTAATAAGCATGTACAAGTTTTAATAGTTGCATATAAAAATCTACAAGTGAACTTTCACTACAAAAACACCTGCCAAATGAATTTGATGGGATCATGACCCACATTTGTTAGAATTTCTTCTAAGTTTTATTTCTCCAGCTTGTGACTAGATAGACTCTAGCAGTCTGTACATAGTACCTTGATATAGGATACGTCAGGAAATTTACACTTTATATTACAAAGTTAAACATCAAATATACCTAACCTACATTCAATTATAATGTAACACAAATGGAATATAATTGTAAATGAGAGAAATGAACAAGCTAAGTAAATTCATATTTTATGATTATCCGGATTTGTTAAATTGCAGATATTCCTTTACTGTGTAAAAGCAGTGCTCCTGCAAGAAAGTCCTTGTTCTAGTTTTAAACACGTTGTGGTTATCTATGCTTTTGATGTCATTAGGAAGGGAATTATAAACTGTTGTACAGGAATGCAGTACTCCATTCTTAAACATTGTAGTTCTGATTGAGGTTATATATCCTTAATATGCCTCGTGTAATGCATATGAACACTTCCGTTGTTTTGAAAGTTAAATCTATTTCCTTTTACAAATAAAGCTGTGTGCAGTATATAAATACATGCCAAAGGAAGTATGCAAAGCTTTTTGAACAGTGGCTTACATGAACATAGCATTCTTTCGTTGCCTATAATTCGAATGGCTTGTTTTTGTTTAATAAATATATCTTTGGCTTCTAGTGAATTTCCCCAAAATATTATTCCATATTTAATTATAGAATATATATGTGCATAACAGGACATTAAAAGTACACGAAGGCTGACATTCTGACTTAATATTCTTAGAGCATATATACTCCTGCTTAATTTGGTTAGTAGATGGTTTGTATGAGTTTTCCATTTTAAGTTATCCTGTATCCACAAACCTAAAAAGTTTGTTTCACTTTTGTATGACATTAATTTATTATTTTACTTCAGGAATACTTTCATTGTTTCCTCTGTCAGTAATGCTAAATTTAAGACAAACTGTCTTATCTGTAGGGATTTAACTGTATTGGAACACCACAGTGAAGCGAAAAATTAATAATGTCTTATCTGTGTTTAAAACCAGGTTATTAGCTATCAATGATACCAAGTCTTTACTAGTGTGACTTAATGAATTATTTAATGTTTCGTTACTGTTTCCTGTTATTACTAAGTTAGTGTCATCTGCAAACAGTACAGTGTAATGAGCCTTGATGTGGCCTTGATGTTATCAAGGCCACCTTGAATTATTTCTACAGTAAAGAATCTGATATGCACAAGATGGATTTCATATGCCACTACTTGGAATGGGAATCAAAAAGTTAAAACTTAAGTCTTCTTTCCTATGATAACCTTCTGTTAATTTAAACATTCACATTATAAAGCATACATTTTAACTTTGTCATTATCATTGTAATTTCTGTTATTGGTTATTGTGAGTAGACTTAAATGCTCCCAAAACTAAATATAAGACAAATATTAAATGTTGCAACTAATTACTTATTGCTTAGTTTTTTTTGTAAACCATTTTTTAAAATTTGTTTAAATATACATGCATTACCAAAATTACGAGAATATTGTATAATTAACTCAAATATACATACCTTCTCCTAATCCATTCAAGATGCACAAATGACAAAGAGTAGTTACACAGATTAGCTATCATCAGAAAATTTACTACCAATAAACTATTTGTAAGCCATTTATTCAAGTAGTAACTTACCCTTCCTTGAGCACCACAGGAGAATCCAGGGTTCGATGACATGGATTTGAAGAAGCAGAGATAATTTCCAAGAACTGCCTTACTGCTTGGATGTGTTTTTCTGTACAAAATGCTTGATACAAGGCAGACATATATTCTTCTTTACAAGTCTGCTGTGCAGATCGACAACTGACTAGATTGCCTAAGCTCTGAATTGTCTTGGAGATTAATGTGAGCGTCCGATTTGTTTGGGAGTCCTGCAATATTATCAAACAGATACAACTTAAAGACATTTCATACTTGCCAACTTCATAAAATTGAAACACACAAAACTTTTCCTCATCCAGCAAAGTATAATTATTGTATGGAAAGAAATTTAGAAGTGTAAAATTATATGAGTAAATGCATAAAAAATATATTTAAAATAAATAGTAATTGTTTTATAAGAATCCTCTAAAAGCTGGTACTACTGATTGTTTCCATTACACATCTTGAAATTCCTTCTGATAACACACTCAACATATATTACAGCAAAGAATGCCACTTCCTTGGCTTACACAGATTTAAAGTCCATATTTTATACTTCACATGTTCACAAAAGAATGGGTACTTATATCACACTGTCATATAATGTGAAAAACAATTTATGTGTAGGGGTTGACTTTACAACTGATTTTGCCCATTACTGAATGTTTACGCACATTTATAAGAGGCATTCAAAACGCAATGAACCGGAGTCTGGTATGTGCAAACCGATGACAGGATGGTAATATTGTGGCATGTGTAACAAAGTGTTGTTCTGACCAGAGCATGGAAGTTCATAGCCCATCGCTAGAGGGCACGTGTGCACGTTGTGTGACTATACAAAGCTAGCAGAAGCATGCATCAATCGTCCAACGCTGCCAGTTGCATTGCAAACAGTGAAATGGAGGCATCAAAAGAAGAGTAAAGAGATGTTTGTTATCTGACAGTGGAAGGAGTAGGCAGAACGGACAATCGACGAATGTCACAAGGATACGGCAAACACTGCAGGTCCCTTGCAAGGGTCGTGGCACAAACACTTCAGGGGAGGACAGGTGTTGTTAGCCAATGATGCATGGTCTGGAGCACCACACTGCATTACCGATGACATCATCCAGCTGGCTGATGCACTCATTACCGAGGACTGCCGACTGACAGTGAAAGCCATAGCCACCGAGGTTGGATTGAGCATTGGAAGTGTTCACATCATCATGAAGGAACGACTGCTCTTGCGCAAAGTGTGTGCCCAATGGGTGCCGCACAGTCTTCAACCATACCAGAAAGCATGTTGAATAGCCCACTGTCTTGGTCATCTGCAGTGCTATGCTAGGGAATGGAATGAGGTCCTGGCACGAGTGGTGGCTGGAGATGAGTCATGGTGTCATCACTTCGAACAAGAATCAAAATGACAAAGTCTCTAGTGGAAGATCAGGGTCACCACCACCAAAAAAAGCCAAGGACATCCACACAAGTGCAGGAAAGGTTATGCTGATGTTCTTCTTTGACCAAGATAGCCCCTTTTGGATACACTTCCTGCAGCATGGGACAACAGTGAATGCCCAGCATTATTCTCAATCCTTGACCAACCTTCACCAAGCGATCAAATCAAAATGACCAGGCAATCTCACCCATGGGGTCATTCTGCTCCATGACAATGCAAAGCCTCATACATCTAACAGTTACGGCAGAAATTCAAATGGAAAGTTCTCAGCCACCCTCCATACAGTCCAGACCTCCTGCTCTGTGATTATGCCATTTTTGGTCCCCTTAAAAAGGCTCTGAGGGGTAAACAATTCACCTCAGATGACATCCAACTGTACGTGCAGAACTGACTCACATCGCAGCCCCGGGACTTCTATGAGACAGCCATTCACCGCCTTGTGTCACAGTGGGACAAGTGTCTCAACAGCCAGGACCAATACTTCTAACATACAGGTATTGGTCTCTGTAATTATGTCTCCAATTAGTTTCCTTTTGCACATACCTTATACTATTGGGTACTATTGGTCACTAATGGTACAATCAAATTTTAAATCTGAATGCTGTGCATTTTATTGCAGCCCAGTGAAAACACACCACAATTGTGATGAATAGCACACATAAAGATGAGCTCTGGCCTATCATACTACTGTATACCGATTATTATGGGTTTCAAATTAATGTTTGTCCTTGAATGCTACTGGGCCAGCAACCAATCGGAGTCCTGCAATGTTGTCATTGCATTCCCCATAGGTGGTGTGTGACAAGGTCAACTGATCTAGATGTATAATAAATATTATTTGCACTAAGACAAAAATCAAATTTTGCAAAAGGTGATCCATGAGGAGGGTAGGGGGGAGAGAGGGGGGGAAATATGTAAAAGAAAGAGGGTAATGAGGTGGCAATGCTGAGTGTGTTAACGGATCTAATTTGTGGTAGTCCAGAATTGTTCCAATTTGAAACATATAGTGCAGTACATTCCAAAGTTATAACACAATAGAATTTAATGCATCTCATAGTGAAAATCTGCCCACAAAACCATAAAAACTCTTCCTTTACTATCAAATCATAAAAAGATCTTTCCTTCCTTACACTTTACGGGCAAGCTATACACAAGCATGCAATTTTTAGACAATAGTGTTGTATAATCCTTAATTTAAAGAGGTTCTCCATTTTTGATATGGAACATACTGATCAAAATTACAGCATAAGTAAATGAATACTTACAATGTGCTCTGTTGTAAGGTCAAATAACTTTGGTCCTAATATGGCTGGTGCAAAAAACCTCAGAAATATGAAGCCTGAAATCACTGAGTATCTTACTTCTTTGTTGTCTGTAATAGAAAAGAAATATAAAATCTAAATAATAATTGCTCATAAGACAGTTTCATTACAAATAGCTTACTCTATTTTACTGAATCAATATTTACATCCTGAACTAGGGTCACAAGTGAATCTACACTGACTTGCTTATTACAATACCCATATTAGAGAAGGCAATTTCTTGAACTTATTTAGAACCTGAAGACATGTTATCACTGCACAACTTGAGTACTCCAAAGTTTTTAACACTTCTTTCTTCACATTCTATGTCATGGCAAAACATATTCCAACAACTGAATTGTAACTATTTTTGACATAATGAACATATTTTGTAAAAGACCAGCATATTTAAAAATATGTTTATCATCCAATATGACTAAATGTTGGAGGTCGTAAATTTAAAAACAAAAAACATGTTTTTCAAGGATAATGAACATATAATAGTCAATTAATATAATTTTGAGTCAAACTAGTACTCAATGCTCCACTTATTGCTAGTATTTACCTAGAATGTGTTTTGTTAGGATCTTCCTAACATCATCAGTCATTAGTTGTCGACTAATGGACGTTGATTTGGTGAACTCATTGGAGGTGATAGGTGCATTTCTGTCGGTATCTTGATGAACTTGAAGTTTGGGTTTTCTTCAAAGGTAGTATTGAAATTAAACAATTTTCTTTGATATTTCTTTATGAAGATTTTTTGCCACGTGGTTAATGCAGCTGGACCTTGGACACTTTTTAATAAGTGGATTTCTCATTCTGTATATGATTCTCCTTCCAAAAATGGTACGCTACCGCCAATTTATCTATTTCTTTGTTCCTGATGTTCCTAAAATGCTCTTTAAGCCTAATGTTCAAGTTCCTTTTTGTTTTTCCAATGTAAAAGTTGTCACATCCTTTGCAGTTTATCCGGTACACACCCAATTTTTTGTCTGTGGGTATCTCCTTTTTATAATAATAATAATAATAATAATAATAATAATAATAATAATAATAATAATAATAATAATAATAATAATAATAATAATAATAATAATAATAATAATAATAATAATAATAATAATAATATTTATTCACTTATAGACATCATTACAAATGTTTCAAGCTTTGTCAAATTCTAATACATTTATATTGGTATTTACAATTTTACATATTTACAATTTTTACATATAAAATTTAATACACAAACTGTATCAAAGATCCTTTTATGGAAGTGTTGAAAACAGTGTTGTTGTATAAATTAAGTTAATTAGGAGTCGATTAATAACACAAAACAACACTCACTTTTAAATTTTCCCGGAACCGGTTTCTGAGGTCTTCCCTCTATCTTCAGCCGGACATCGACTAGTTCTCATTGGTGTAGCTGGCAATATTTTGTCTTCGGTCTCCTCTGGTGGCGGTTCGAGGAACTTGCTGAACAAATCTTTCTGGGGGATGTCGAAATTGAATACTTTGTTCCTATTTTTTGAAATAAAGATTTGTTCCCATGTGGACAGTTCTTCTTTTCCTGTTGTATGTTTTAGTAATTTTGGTTCTGGATTTATGTTGTGGTTTTTTTCCCAAAAATGCGTGGCAACTGCTGATTTTTCTAATTGTTTGTATTTTATGTTCCTAAAGTGTTCCTTTGCTCTTGTTTCTAAATTTCTTTTCGTTTTTCCAATATAAATTTGACTACAGTCACAGCATTCAATTTGATATATACCAGATTTTTTGTTAGATGGAATGGCATCTTTGATGTTTGAGCAAATTAGGTTTTTTAAGGAGTAATGGTTCACTGGAGCTAGTTGAATGTTTTGTTTTTTGAAGACTTTTTTGAATTTATCAAAGGCCCATGGATGGTAAGTGAATTTTTTGAAGATCATTTTAGTTTCTGTAGCTGAGAGGGTTGTGGTTTCCTTTAGTAGTTTCTTCTTTTTTGCTAAGTTCACTTTTTTGTCTACTAGTGATTTGGGAAAGTCATTTTTCTGTGCTATTTCAATAATTTTGTTGTATTCTATTTTGTATTCTTCTGCTGTGAGAGGGATGTTGACCAGTCTGTGTGCTAAACTATTAAAGATTGCCTGTTTGTGGGATCTTGGATTGTAGCCATTAGCTTTTATGTAGTTGTCTGTCTGTGTTGGTTTTCTGTAAATGCCAAAGTTTATTCTATTTTTATTTCTGATTATTTTTAGATCTAAAAATGGTAAATACTCGTCTTTTTCAACTTCTACAGTGAACTTGATGCTTTTTTCTTGAATATTTAAAAGTTTTAGTGCATCACTGATGTGTTTTTTTGGCACTATGGCAAATATGTCATCTACATATCTTTGCCAGAGTTTGAACATCCATGGGAAACCTTTAGTGATCCTTATTTCTAGTGCACTCATGTACAGATCGGCCAGGAAGGGTGATAAGGGGTTGCCCATTGCTAAACCAGAAGTTTGATGGAAATATTTTGTTTGAAACTGGAAGAAATTCTGTTCTATGCATAATTTGGTAAGTTCGATGTAATCTGATTTCAGATTACATCGAACTTACCAAATTATGCATAGAACAGAATTTCTTCCAGTTTCAAACAAAATATTTCCATCAAACTTCTGGTTTAGCAATGGGCAACCCCTTATCACCCTTCCTGGCCGATCTGTACATGAGTGCACTAGAAATAAGGATCACTAAAGGTTTCCCATGGATGTTCAAACTCTGGCAAAGATATGTAGATGACATATTTGCCATAGTGCCAAAAAAACACATCAGTGATGCACTAAAACTTTTAAATATTCAAGAAAAAAGCATCAAGTTCACTGTAGAAGTTGAAAAAGACGAGTATTTACCATTTTTAGATCTAAAAATAATCAGAAATAAAAATAGAATAAACTTTGGCATTTACAGAAAACCAACACAGACAGACAACTACATAAAAGCTAATGGCTACAATCCAAGATCCCACAAACAGGCAATCTTTAATAGTTTAGCACACAGACTGGTCAACATCCCTCTCACAGCAGAAGAATACAAAATAGAATACAACAAAATTATTGAAATAGCACAGAAAAATGACTTTCCCAAATCACTAGTAGACAAAAAAGTGAACTTAGCAAAAAAGAAGAAACTACTAAAGGAAACCACAACCCTCTCAGCTACAGAAACTAAAATGATCTTCAAAAAATTCACTTACCATCCATGGGCCTTTGATAAATTCAAAAAAGTCTTCAAAAAACAAAACATTCAACTAGCTCCAGTGAACCATTACTCCTTAAAAAACCTAATTTGCTCAAACATCAAAGATGCCATTCCATCTAACAAAAAATCTGGTATATATCAAATTGAATGCTGTGACTGTAGTCAAATTTATATTGGAAAAACGAAAAGAAATTTAGAAACAAGAGCAAAGGAACACTTTAGGAACATAAAATACAAACAATTAGAAAAATCAGCAGTTGCCACGCATTTTTGGGAAAAAAACCACAACATAAATCCAGAACCAAAATTACTAAAACATACAACAGGAAAAGAAGAACTGTCCACATGGGAACAAATCTTTATTTCAAAAAATAGGAACAAAGTATTCAATTTCGACATCCCCCAGAAAGATTTGTTCAGCAAGTTCCTCGAACCGCCACCAGAGGAGACCGAAGACAAAATATTGCCAGCTACACCAATGAGAACTAGTCGATGTCCGGCTGAAGATAGAGGGAAGACCTCAGAAACCGGTTCCGGGAAAATTTAAAAGTGAGTGTTGTTTTGTGTTATTAATCGACTCCTAATTAACTTAATGTATCAAAGATATTTGTAGGTAGTACAGGTACATTATAATTCGTCTAATCTATACAGGCATCTTTCAATTAGATATGTCTTTAATGCTGGCTTAAAGTTATTCTTACTTAACTGCTTTAATTGTGTAGGGAGCTTATTGTATAGCATACTGCCAATTACAAAAGAATCTTTTTCTACTGCTTTTTTTGTAATAGCTATTCTAAAAAAATTATCCTGGTTTCTTATATTATGATTATGGTTGTCTCTATTTCTAGTCAGATCGTATCTATCTTCTAAGACCAGGAGTATAACCTTATATACATAGAGGGAGGCAACCGTTAATATATTTTGGGTTTTAAATGTAGTAGTAGTAGTAGTAGTAGTAGTAGTTTATTACTGTCAATAGACTCATACAGAGTGTCTGACATTGTCAGAGGCTATTTACAATATTTACAAAGTTTATAAAAAATCAATCGTTTTATACAAAAATTATGCAATAATAATAATAATAAAATCACCAAATATACATAGTTTATAACAAATCAAATTAAAATTCCTCCAGTTTATACAAACATTTATGAATGAGATACATCTTTAGCTTACTTTTAAAACAATTTTTTGCACAGGACTTAATTTTAGCTGGTAGTTTATTGTACAGTAATGTGCTTCTACATGATACCTTCTTTCCTATCTTGTAAATAATTCTTAGGCTCATTTTTTGTAGTGTGAGTATTCTATTCAGGTTTGAAATACCAGCACTGCCCCAAATTTCTATTCCATAATTGATGTGGCTATGTATCATCCCATAATAAGCAAGTTTTAGAATATCTGTTGTTAAATATTTTGATAATTTCCTTATAACGTATATAGCTGTACTAATTTTTTTACATATTTTATCTATCTGATTATAGAATTTTAAATTACTATCTAGCTGTAGACCCAAAAAATTTATGACTTTTACCTGCTCTGTTGCTTTTTCATTGATAGTTACATTAATAATATTATCGCTGTTTCTAAGTTCAAATAACATAACTTTATTATTAAATTTTAGATGAGTCGTATTTCTTACACATCTGCTTCACTATCGTAACTATTTTGAGGACATGTTTCGCAAATCTTCGTTTGCATCTACGGCTCTTGTGCGACTGACGCTAGATCCAGCGGTGTGGGTAATTCTGGGGTTGTTGCTGCCATCTGTTGATTTAGTGATGAACTGAAATGTGGGATTCTCTTCTAGCGGGATTTCAAAGTTCATTAGTTGATTTTTATGTTTTTCTATGTATATCCTCTCCCATATGACGAGTTCACTATGTTTTTGTACGTATTTTAGTAATTCTGTGCTATCTTCAATTTCATGATTTTCAGACCAGAAATGAGCTGCTATTGCGGACTTATCAATATTTTTGTATCTTAAGTGCCTGAAGTGTTCTTTCTTTCTAGTGCCTATGTTTCTTTTTGTCCTCCCTATGTACATTTTTTCACAGTCTTTACACTTAATTTTGTAAATGCCTGACTTTTCCTCTGGTTTTATCTTATCAGTATTATTACTGTGAAGTAGGTTTTTAATGTTGTAATTGTTTTTTGGTGCCAATGTTATATTGTATTTCTTGAATATTTTTTGGAACTTTTTTGTGGCCCAGGGGTGGTAAGTAAATTTAGCAAATCTAGTTTCTTGTTTTATTGGTGTGAGAGCTGTGATCTGTTTTAATTTCTTTTGAAGTTTGAATAATTTTAGTTTTTTATCTACAAGGTTTTTTCCATATCCACTTTTAATTGCAGTTTTTAAGATTTGATGGTATTCGTTTTGATATTCTTGCTGGCTCAGAGGTAGATTTACTAATCTGTGTGTCAGACTGTTGATGGTTGCATGTTTGTGTGGAATTGGGTTGAAACTATTTGCTTTGATGTAATTATCTGTGTGTGTTGCTTTTCTATGAATGCCAAATTCTAGTTTTTCATTGCTTTTTTTGATTTTAAGGTCTAAAAAAAGGTAGAGTACAGTCCTCTTCAGTTTCTACTGTGAATTGTATGCTGGGTTCTTGCAGGTTGAGTAGTTTCAAAGCATCATCTATTAGTTTGTAGGGCACTGTTGCAAAGATGTCTACGTATCTGTACCATGTTTTAAACATATGAGGGAAGTATTTAAATTTGAATTTATGAGTCACTATGTTTACACTGAGTCTTCACTTACTTGTTGTTGTATAATTGAAACGTTTTCAAGATCATTCGATCTCATCATCAGCTGTTTGGTGACTGGATGAACCTTCCTCTTCTTCCACTACTACGGAGTTCCGATCACTCTGCCATCTGGTGTTAGGGGCACTAAGTTTTAATACTTCATTTAATGCCGGGATTTCAAAATTTATAACTTTATCACGGTTTTTGTTTATGAAAATTTTTTCCCAATAAACATAAACAAAAACCGTGATAAAGTTATAAATTTTGAAATCCCGGCATTAAATGAAGTATTAAAACTTAGTGCCCCTAACACCAGATGGCAGAGTGATCGGAACTCCGTAGTAGTGGAAGAAGAGGAAGGTTCATCCAGTCACCAAACAGCTGATGATGAGATCGAATGATCTTGAAAACGTTTCAATTATACAACAACAAGTAAGTGAAGACTGAGTGTAAACATAGTGACTCATAAATTCAAATTTAAATATGAAGAATACTTCACTGTTAATAATGCTTCTGCTTTTAATATATATGAGGGAAGGCTTTAGTAATATGTGTTTCGAAAAAGCTCATGTATAGATTGGCCAAAAATGGTGATAGCGGGCTTCCCATAGCTAGTCCTGAAATTTGTTTATAATATTTTCCATCGAAGACAAAATAATTTTGATGTATACATAATTCAGTCATTGCCAAATATTCTTCTATTGCATTGGCATCCAGGTTTATAGAATTTAGCCATTTTTTCAGTTGAATCAAAAGTTTGTCTAATGGAATGCTAGGGAAGAGGGAGCGGACATCAAAGGATACTAAAGTGTCATGAGGTTTTAGTTTAAGATTTTGAATTTTTTCTACCAGGTCTAAAGAGTTTTTTATACTCAGAGTATGGAATTGTGGAAAGGACTGAAATTTTTTGGTTAGCCATTTTGCCAGAAGGTAAGTAGGAGTGTTTATATTATATACAATGGGTCTCATGGGTATGTTGGGTTTGTGTATTTTAGGCAAACCATATATTCTTGCAAGGGTAGGGTTGTCTGGTTTGATAGTTTTTTGTTCTGTAGTTGTTAAAATTTTACTATTAATGATGGTTTTTTGTACATCTTTTATGCATCGGTTGAGTGGATTAGAATCTATTTCCTGGAATTCTTTTTGTTGTAGTAACTCTAACATTTTTTCTTTGTATGTAGCTGTATCTAAGATTACTATTTTGTTCCCTTTATCAGCCCTTGAGAAGATTACATCCTTTTTCCTTAAAGATTTAATTATCTGAATTTGTTTCAAATGTTTTATTGGCTTTTTATTTATTAAGCTTTCCAATATAGGTACGAAAGTGAAGCAGATGTGTAAGAAATACGACTCATCTAAAATTTAATAATTTTTCGCTTCACTGTGGTGTTCCAATACAGTTAAATCTCGAACATAACTTTACTTTTCCCTGCATTAACATTTAGGTTATTTTTCTTAAAATATTCAACCAGTGAATTTGTCTGTTCATTTATATTATTTTGTAAACTAATTTCTGATTTATCCCAAAAGATCAAGGATGTGTCATCCGCGTATGCTATTGCTTTGCTATTGTTGAAATCTGGCATATCGTTTACATAAAGTATGTATAGTAGAGGGCCAAGTACTGATCCTTGCGGTATTCCCAACCTTACATGGTCATAATTAGATGAAACTTTTTTTGTAGTACTACCAAGTTTGTATGATATTTCTGTACACTGTTTACGCCCAGTTAGATAGGTTGTTAATAATTCTAATGTTTTTCCCCTTATCCCATAATGCTGTAATTTCAGTAGTAATGTTTTATGGCACACGCTATCGAAAGCTTTTGACAGATCTAAGAACAAACCTACTACTTTGTCATTTTTCTCGAGGTGTGTTAGTATGTGATGGATAATGTCTACCATTGCAGTCACTGTTGAGAATTTATTTCTAAACCCATGCTGAAAACTACTTAATATATTATGCTTGTCCAGGAAGCTTAGTAACTGCTTAGCTATAATCTTTTCATACAATTTAGCAAGTACTGAGGTGAGTGTTATAGGCCTATAATTATTCTTATCGTGTTTGTCGCCTTTTTTAAATACTGGCCTAACTACAGATTTTTTTAAACATGCAGGAAATACACCTTTAGATAAAGAGTAATTTATTAGGTGTTCTAGTACATCTACTATTGCTATGGAACATCTTTTTAAAACATTTGTGGATATACCGTCCCATCCAGCAGATGTTTGTGTTTTAAAACTATTTATGAGCCTGATTTCAAAAGGTGTTGTACACTAAATTTGTTCTGTGGGACCAAAGTAATGTTGTACTCTTTGCAGACTTTTTGGAAAAGCTGTGTAGCTCTGGGATATGTAAATTTTCTGTATGAAGTTTCATTGCTGATTGGGGAAAGAGTAGTTTCTTGTTTGCATCTAGCCTGCATAGCTAGTAGAAGGTGTGCTAGATCACCAGACGGCCCTACCAAGGTTAATCGGTAGCCTTCCTCTTTTGGGTTGGCACGCATAAGTGGCGTATCCACTTCCATCCATCTTGAGTCCCTAGGACCAGATGGGGGGGAGGGGCCTTGTTAGTCTCTAGGTCTTGCCCCATGGAAAGCACCACGGAGGCGCCGGGCACCCTTCGGGTACAGCTCGGTCACTCCCTGGTCATAGAGGGGGTTCAGTCTTCCCTCAATGTGAACTGCCCTGGTAGATACCCTCGTCCACAATGACAATGTTCAGGGAAGGGGTTCCAACCACTTCAGCATTGCTGACCCCTAGCAGATATTATCAGAAGTACACCAGGCCTAACATTTCAAGCCCTTTCTGAAGGAGAGCTGTACGGAATGGATTGGGAGATGCCCTGAGAAATTTCTGGTACTAGTCTGGTTAGCTAGTAGCATAGTGTGTTAAATCAGTTGTGGCTATACCAAGGTTCTATGATACTGTCACCCGAACGTCGGAACTCCCTATAGAACTGACCAGCAGGAGGGTCAGACGTGAAGTATTCAGGCCCACACCCACCCTTTAGTCTCAGTCACTAACTGAGGGGATGATTAGTGAAGTGTCACTTGTCGCTGGCCGCCTCTTCCCTCTTCCCCTGCCGTCTGGAACCTTCGCGGTGATTCACTGAAGCCAGAGACTTCTAGAAAACAGTTATTTTCCTATAAAAAGGGCTGCAATGAGTGAGGACAGTTAGTTCTTGGCGAGCAGCAAAGCAGCGCCGTGCTAGTGTACGGACGAGAAGACTGTGTACGTGCGTCGGAAGAGTGTGCGTAAATGTGAGCGGCAGTGGAACTGTAACAGACGAACTGGTGAAACGTAATTGTGTGCATTACGTAATTCTGTGTAATTGGCAAGTGTTCAACTGTAAGTCGGTGGAAATAAAGAACATTTTTGAGTGGTGCAATCAGACTTTTAATTTCACGAACCCACAAAGTCACAATACTCTTCCTGGATGGGTTGACACACATAAATGGCATATCCACTTCTTCCCAAAAAGGAGGGTCGGAAGCCTTTTAGGAAACTAGGTATTACCCTATTGGAAAGATACAAAGAGGGGGATTCTAAAATCCCAGTAGACCTTGCTCAAACAAACTTGTTCCTATATGTGTTTGGAGGAATTTAGTAACAGTGACGTCAAAATTGATCTCAGAAACTATTTGTAGTTGGTTTATTAATACTTGTCACTTACTTGTTTATATTTATGAGAGACTAGTTTCAAAGGCATTCGCCTCCATTTTCAATCTCTTTTTCAACTCTCAGTTTCTGAGATTAAACTTGTTCCTTTTAAATTAATTGGGAGTCGATTAGTTTTTGAAGCAGTGACCAGTTTTGAGTCGTGTACGATGTTTTTATTAGAAGAACCAATGCTTAATGAATCTGAGGTAGTCGGGACATACATTTGCTAGAATTTCTTCTAGTTACATTTTCCCAGTCTACAACTAGAGGGCTCTACCAGCTGTTTTAGTCTATGGCTGCTCTGATAAATATGACAGTAAAGAGTGACAACCACAAAATGGATGTAATATGCCGTTCCTTGTGACAGAAATGAACATATAAAACTTGACAACTTCTCAAGAGCTACAAATCTAATAATCTGCTAAATATTTCCCTTAAAAAATCAACAGGCCTTAGGGTTTGCTAACACAATTTACATAATGAAATTTATAATATATTTATACGTGCAAAGATCTGACCACAAATTTAATTTTAAAAAATTACACTTTGCATCATACTTTTAATATACACTAAATTTTACAAGTACAGTTAAACTGAGGTTCTCACATGATACTTATATGCAATAAAATAACAATGTATGCTCTTACTTGGAAAGTGTGTACTGGCTAACTCCTTGAGATCATGAAACATTTGGCACATTAATGAAGGGCAATGGAGTGCAGATCTTGTAATGGCCTGGAAGATATTCTCCACATACTCCTTGAGATTGGCAAGATTTGTTTCTATCGCAGCTGGATCCTTTACTCTTGTCGGATCAATCTCGCAAGGCTTGTGCTCTTGAAATACCAGGTCCAGTGATGGCTTAAGTGTGTTGTGTAGATAATGCAGACCAGCCAACCTCATTACTTCGTCCATCATCTTTGAAACCAAAGTATTCCCTCGAAATATCGTATTAGCATCTCTGTGATTCAATAAAAACAAAGTAACTATAAGTCTTGCATCACTCCATATATAAACAATATGCTCATACTTAAACCACTGTAATTTTTCTTGCAAAAGCATCTAAAAACACAAAATGATGTTAAATGCAAGGCCGTCTTATATTTCAGTCAATACATATACAGTAGAAGCCCAAAAAATGCAGTTGTTGGGGGACATGCTTTACCACCATTTTATAATATTCCGCGTATATCAAAATGTGAGCTTAGATGTGACAAAAGTTGATCCCGTGGAGGTGTAAGGAAACATTTGTGCAATAATAAATTACAGTAGATAGGTACATAAAAAGGTATGTAATATCATTAACTTTAAAGAGAGTCGATTAAAGACACTAAACAACACTTACTTTTAAATTTTTCCGGAACATGTTTCTGAGGCTTTGCCTCAATCATCATTAGCTTTTACAACCCAAGATCCCACAAACAGGCAATCTTCAATAGTTTAGCACACAGACTGGTAAACATCCCTCTCACAGCAGAAGAATACAAAACAGAATACAACAAAATAATTGAAATAGCACAAAAAAATAACTTTCCCAAATCATTAGTGGACAAAAAAGTGAACTTAGCAAAAAAGAAGAAGCTACTAAAGGAAACCACAACCCTCTCAGCTACAGAAACTAATATGATTTTCAAAAAATTCACTTACCATCCATGGGCCTATGATAAATTCAAAAAAGTCTTCAAAAAACAAAACATTCAACTAGCACCAGTCAACCATTTCTCCTTAAAAAACCTAATTTGCTCAAACATCAACGATGCCATTCCATCTAACAAAAAATCTGGTATATATCAAATTGAATGCAATGACTGGAGTCAAATTTATATTGGAAAAACAAAAAGAAATTTAGAAACAAGAGCAAAGGAACACTTTAGAAACATAAAATATAAACAATTAGAAAAATCAGCAGTTGCCACACATTTTTGGGAAAAAAACCACAACATAAATTCAGAACCAAAACTACTCTGGAGTAATATTATTTGTACAATCATTTACCTTATCTCTATTTAAGTATTTACATGCCTTTATTGTCCCGTCAAAATTCTTTGTACCCCCTGCTTCTAATTGTTTCCCTGGGCCGTAAACCAGTTTAAAGTAGCTGTACACTTTTCAATGGAATTTTTCATGATTCTTTCTAGACTCATTGTTCCCTTTCTGCTCAGGTGTAGTCCATCCCTTCCTATACAGTCCATGGTCATTTGTTTATCTACATCCACAAAGACACACTTCAACTTCTCGCACATCCAACGTATATTTTCATTTACACTGTTTATGAACCTAAAGTATATGTCTCTTCTTTTCACCACACCATTTATTATCACTAATGTTTTCGGGTATATTCTTTTGATACACTGTGTCGCACAATATAAGTCACCCATAACCTCTTCTGGACAGGACGCTTGCTTCATTGTATTTGTTCCCACGTGTAGGTATATCGCCTTTGGTTGTCTTGGAATGCCAGCACACTTCTTTTCGATCAGGTTTTCCAGCTCATTTGTCCTTATGCCACTGAATACGCTTACTTTAGCCACTTTGGATAGGTTGACGTGTTTTATTATGGAATCACCCAACACTATTACATCTTCTTTCTTCTCCATTTCATCTTTTTCTTCTGTTTTAGTCTTCTCACTCTCGCTAGGTATTATCTTCCTCACTTGTTTGTCGGTAATTGTATTTGTAGACACTCCTAGTCTGTTTTCCAGTTCGTTTTGGATTTCCAGATAGTTGAATCTGTTTTTAGTTTCCAGCACTTGCGTTTGTGTAGCTAAAACCTGTTTTGCTTTTCTTCTATGATTTACGTTTTCCCATTTGGTAGTCGCGTTTTCCTTAATTTCTCTTTCCAGTATCGCTTTTTCTTCTTTTAGCTTTTGGTTTTCTAGTCTTGTTTCTTTAAGTTCTTTAGTTAGTATTTCGATTATAAGCTGTAGCGATGATATGCTTTCTTTTTCTTCTACTGCCGGTTCCTCGATTTCCTTGTTGTTTACTTGACCCACGTGCACTGCCGGTTTCTCGATTTCCTTGTTTACTTGCTCCACATTTTTCTCGATTTTCTCCTCTTCTGCTTGGTTTTTACTGTTGCTTTTATTTGTACTTTCGTTTCGAGGGGTTTTACTTTCCCCATTACTGCTTTCCTTTGCGTTTTTATGCTTATTGTTATTTAATTCTTCACTATTTCTGAGCTTTGCTTTATAGTTGCACTGTTCCGCCGCCATCTTTAATACAAAATCACTAAAACATACATCAGGAAAACAAGAACTATCCACATGGGAACAAATCTTCATTTCAAAAAATAGGAACAAAGTATTCAATTTCGACATCCCCCAGAAAGATTTGTTCAGCAAGTTCCTTGAACCAACACCAGAGGAGACCTGTGACAAGCTATCGTCAACTACACCAACGAGAACCAGTCGAGAGCTGGCTGATGATAGAGGCAAAGCCTCAGAAACATGTTCCGGAAAAATTTAAAAGTAAGTGTTGTTTAGTGTCTTTAATCGACTCTCTTTAAAGTTAATTTATCATAACAACACTGTTTTCAACACTTCCAAGAAAGGAAATGTAATATCATGTCGTGAGGCACTGTTGCAGTGGGTGAGGCTGGCATCCGCAAAGAGACAGATAATGACGTGTGGAGATAAAAGCTTGCCAAAACTGAGAAAGAGAGATATCTGGAAGGTTCGTCGTCTATCTTCTGGTCCCATCTTGATTGTTAGAGAACACTAATTTCTATAACAATGAGTGGAGATATAAAAGTGCCACTGCTGTCAACACAGTGGGACAGTTATTGAACTTGCATAATGAGTTGAAAATGGAGAACTGTTAATTGTGGACCTTTGAAGTGTACTGCGAGTGATTTTGTTTGTTTGTTTGCGTGGTGAAGCAACCGGAGACTACTGTGTGTATGACACGTCACTTTTAGAACCTGTGAGGGGTGTACAAAAGTGTCAATCTACGCAAATAAAGAACATTTTGAATTTCTGCAAACTTGAATTTTAATTTTACGAACCCACAAAGTCACAATAATGTACAGCACTTCTAAATACAATTACTCACTAGTAACGCTGGAGGTGTATTCCAGTCCTGAAATCGATCGTATTTCACACTATGTACAATAACACTTCACATTTCACTCTAACCTAATTTTTCACCGTCAAAAAAATCAGTAAGTTTGGTTTGGCAGACTAAGTCACAATGTTTTTTCTCTGCAAATTGTTTAATTGCAGCCAGATGGAGGAGATAAATGCTGTTTGATTCATTTTGCCTTTCCATCTATGAAATCACATTGTTTATTAAATATTACAAATAGAAGCATTATTAACAGTGAAGTTTTCTTCATGTTGAAGTTTTGTTGAGTCACACTTGTTTACACTCACCTTCACTTATTATTATTAAAAAGCGCTGGAACGTTTTCCAGGACATTCGCCCTCTTCCTCAGCAGTATAGTGTCTGACTCTCCCCTTTCCTTTCCTTTCCTCTTCCTTATCCTGTATCTGATCCTGTTGCCATCTGGTGTTAGGTGCGCAAAGTTTTAACACTTCATTAACCCTTTCGCCGATATGGACGTCATATGACGTCCAAGTTAAAAGGCCCCAAACCGATATGGACGTGTATAGACGTCCTGCGCATACATGCATTTAATGCTCATGTAACACCAATTATTTTAATCTTGCTGTTTTACAATGAATTTAAATTAGTTCTATAAGGATTGTAAACGTATCCTTAAAGGTTTCTTTTTGAATTGTACACCTCCAAACCTGGATAAACACCCAAGGGCACATCTGCAGATTCACACCCAATAATATTGGTTTCCTTGCGAACTTCTTTTTCGCAACACACTACACATTTTCGAAATGGTTACAAGTTTTTTGGGTGTGGGTGGTATACTTTTAGGAAAGTGTTTTCTCTCAAGTATGAGGGATGATGTGGTGAATTTTGCCACCCCCTAGTATAAAGAGGCCTCTGAGTATTATAATACTCAATTAGGTTACGAGCTCTTTATACGCGCAAGTACAGGTAGATGAATGTCTTTTACAGCTCTGAAAATTACTAAACAACTGTGCATAGTTACATCCAGTGGTATAAAAATACTTTTTTTTTACCATTTAACTCTTTTCCGTAAAGAGGGATAGCTGGTAATAGCTGATCCGTATCACGCATATTTGACCCGCCATTTCCCCAAACAATGGAGTAGCTAACATGCCAGCTGTAGACCAGTACACGTCACTGCTACGTATGTCCTAAACATCTCCATAATCGTACAACAAATCTTCCAGATTTTCTACAGTAATATCAGAAGCCTGTACACATCATACCCAAGCTAATTTATTTGCTACATTACCGGGATAAGTCATGGTTAACATTGAAATTTAACAATTTCAAATGTGCCATACATTTAGCTCTTGATAGCTTCAAGAAATCACTGAACAAAGAGAGAGTATAAATATCTGAAATACTGAGCGAAAACTGCTGCATAAGGCTACCAGAAACCTTGGTTGAGAAACACTGTAATAACAGATGCTGACAGAGTTTTCATTCCAGTGTCGGAGTGTGTGACGCAACATATTCTCGTCATATTATCGCTTGGCATAGCATAAATAAACTAAACTTGAACCTGAGAAGTCGCTTACGTAGCTATACATACATACTATGGCTCGTATACACACAAAACAAAGTGATTCACATATTAGGCGCGTTCGGCACAAAGAATGGCTTTTGCTACAGTGAAACAAAGTAGTGAAATTTCAACAATTTATTAATTTAGTCTCTACTTTATTGTTACTGTAGATTTATACTGCCTTTAATGAGTTTTAAACCAGTTTTTGTTTCGTTTAAATAGCTTAATAAATACGGAAGATACGGAATTGTATTTATGATGCATTTTTACAGCATTTAACAATTTAAATGTCCTGTTCTGTTTATTGGGTATCCGTTGCCGGCCCCTGGAGGGTTTAAATGGCCATCGGCGAAGCGGTTAAGTATTGAAACTACTTTGCACTCCTAACACCAGATGGCAACAGGATCAGATACAGAAGAAGGAAGAGGAAAGGAAAGGGGAGAGTCAGTCACTATACTGCTGAGGAAGAGGGCAAATGTCCTGGAAAACGTTCCAGCGTTTTTTAAAAATAATAAGTGAAGGTGAGTGTAAACAAGTGTGACTCAACAAAACTTCAACACATTGTTAATGTTGGTTAACAACATTGGTTTGGTTTCTCCGTTTTTTACATGAGAGATTATTTTTGGTTCATCGCCTACTGAATACATTTATGCTTCTGAACATTTTTGGTATTCTCAACAAGTGACTTTACACTCAAAAGGCATGATTCAGACTGAAATAATACTTTAACTTTCCCAGGTCTTAGAATTCCTGCAGACCAGATGTTTTAGCCCTTATAGAAAACCTGTTGTTTCCATGTCCCATTACACTAATAAAGTGACCACAGTCAATGCTAGGGGTGTGATGCGGGCGAAAATTGTACTGCAGAACCACCCTTTGAAGACATTTATAAACTCAACTTCCAAAAGTTAAAAAACAAATACAAATAAATTTAAAAAATATGGTTTTATTTTTTGGGGGACATACATTCCCCTGCATTAAATCTGAATCCCCGGTATTTCGGACCACACTATTTCAGGCTTCTACTGTATCTGTGCATAGGCACATCTTTTCTTATATGCCAAAATACTCCATTAAAATATATTCTAATTGGACTAAAAACTCATTAATGCAGAGAAGCTTGCAAATCTATTAATAAAATATGCACATGTAAGGGTTTTATTATATTTTAAACATACTTTGTCTATCTAGGAACAAATTGTAGCTTTTTTATAGTGTTTAATGTCTATTCTGTTACATATGGTGCCACAGGCAGTGGACACTGATGATACATGCAATGTAATTGTATTACACTCAGCACCAATCAAAAAATAATACCCATTCTACATTCCAAGTGCAAATATAATCCAAATGTGCTATCAACATGGTCGTAATAAGTGGCATTACCTTTCTCTGTCTTTGCAGAACAATCTCTGTTTTGATTGGTAGCAATTATAGTGAAATAAATTTTTGGGGGGAATGAAACATTCCAGGCGTAAGTTTTAGTGTACCTCACTGACCTTTGCCAGTTATTCAATTCATGCAGTAACTTGAAAGTAAATAGATTTTCAGCTTGCCAAAACTAAAATTAAAAGTAACAAAAATATTATAATTGTCGCATCGTAAGTTGGTGATTGACGTTTTGCCTCCACGTGCTATTCAGCTGTGAAAACAAGGAGAGGGAATAAACACGTCACTGACACGTCATTGCAGTGGCCTAGCAACCAAAAATCCACCAATCAAAAGAAAACTGTTGCCATAGCAACCCGGCATGCTTATCCTACGTTGCGAACTCTATCGCACTACACCACGTGCTTTATGCATGACGCTAATCTATCGGCATGTTGAGGTTTGCAATAAGCAGACACTGCTACTATTATTAAATTTTAGATGAGTCATATTTTTTACACATCTGCTTCACTTTCGTGAATACGACTCATCTAAAATTTAATAATTTTTCGCTTCACTGTGGTGTTCCAATACAGTTAAATCTCGATCGACTGCTACTATTGTTGTTTCGCGTATGAATCAGCGGTATCACAATACCGTCGTCATTCATTGCCCTTTAGTATGAGGCGGTATGTGTTGTTGGAAGGGAACAGGTGTGGATTTAGTTTCAAGGAATATCTTATGAGGTTTTCTGGGTCAATGAGCAACCTTTTCAGTTTAATGACCAACCCTTCTTACCTGCCTTTGTCCGGTCCCGTTCTAACATGAATAACCCTTATGGTACTTAGGGTATTTCTCCCTGTCATCACTGCCAAATTAAGAGTGTCCTGCTTCAGGTAGTGAATGTTTCACAGGGTGCAAACAGCTTTACATGTTCGCAGCATAATTCGTGTGTTTCAGTGATCAACTTCAGTGTTTCAGTGCAACTTTAATATTTAGCTAATTATCGTTACTAATGGCTGCCACAAACACTTGTGCTACAGAAACAGACAGAAAGAAATTATCTGTGAAGACCACAAAAAAATGAAATGCGTGTTCAAGACCATTTAAAAAGGTATGAATTGCTTGAACTGGTAAAAGCAAACTGCAGTTCCCAAAATATATAGTTAATGAAATTGCTGCAGAAAAAGGCCACAAAATTATTAGACTTCCTCCGTACCATTGCCATTTTAATGCAATAGAGTTGATTTGGGCCCAAAGCCCAAATAAAGGGATGTGTAGCGGGTTACAATACAGATTTCACTATACCATCTGTTATAAAACTAATAGAAGCAATAGCAAAATTAAGTACTAAAAATTGGGAAGATGCTGTTTGTCACACAAAAAAGTTATAGTGGCAGCATGGGAAAACGAAGGCATTTTGGAAGAAAGTGGAAGAACTCATAATTTCCGTGAGAGATTCCAGTAGCTCTGATGATGACAACGGCAGCGGCAACGATGATGACGATCAGAAAAGCGGTGGCAATGACAGCAGGGACTCTGAGATAAGCGGCCTATTCCCGTTGGAATAAAATACATAATTATGTGCAGGTATGGCACTTTTGTTTCTCTAAATCTTAACTCTAGCTAACCATTTATTTGTTGTTCATTCCGAAGATCTCGTATGCTGTAATTAGGTAACTGCTCACTTAAACGTGTAGACAGTCTTACGGCAGTCTTACGATTAATACTGCAGTATGCAAATTTCTAGGAATATGTGCATGTGCATTACCGCAACCGAACTTCCTCCTCCCCTCTACCAGCCATTTTCGTTGCCTAGCACGTGGAGAGCAACGGTAAAGTGGCAACAGTGCTATCCCCTCTCCTTCCCCACTCCAACTGTCAATCACCAACTTATAATGCACCCATAATAATAGATGAGATGATCAACCACTAAATAAGCCCATTAACCTTTAGTAGTAAATAAGCTAATACACACAACATTCTGTGGAAAGTCTCTGAGAAAATTTTAAGTATGTAACAAAGTAAGACGTTAAGTTGTCTATTAATGAATTGGCTTCACTATGGTTAATTATTTCATCTTATTAAAATTTATATAGCAGATATAAACTTCTTACGTGACTTTAGAGATCTCCCAACGAGCTAGAGCATGGATCATTGGAACGATCTTCCCATAATGCATGAAGACTCGAACTAACGGTTGTGCAGCATCTAATTTACTTGGAACAATTTCACCTAAGATATATGCTGCACTTGATGTTACAGGCTGGAACAACAAACAGTGATTATTAAGTTTAAAATAATAGTCTTCACATCATTTAACCTTATTTCAATAACAGATATAGGAACTTTTAACAGTGTGACTTACCTCTATGTCGGTGCTCTGCAATATGAGTTCTCGAAGTGGATCATACACATGACTAGAAAACACATAATCAGCTGTAAAGTGTATTTTCAGCCTCAAGGAACCCAAGTTATCCTGAAAGCTCCCTGGAGGTGAGCCAGAAGTACCTGGTGACTTGTTGCTTGGACGGTTCTTTAATGACCTAGGCTGTAGGAAGTACCTGTTGTAATACAAAGATTAAGGAATAATGAAAAACAATATATTCATCTTCAAAACAAGGAGTGTTCAATAATAATAAAACAATTTCCCTAATTAATTGCAATGATAGAGTCATCAGTAAAGAACTAGGGACACAGTGAACCCCATACCTTATGGTGTGTGATTGTATTTATGAGTGAACTTAAAAAAAAAAAAAAAAAAGAATATTGGAACAATTTGCATGTGCTGAAAGAACTGTAAGGCAATTTCAGAAGACAAATTAATGTATGTGAACAGAAATTTTCTTTGACAGTGTGAGACATGTGTGGCAGCACAAGGACATCATTTCCAACACCTTCTGTGATAAAGGTATGTGATTATTGTAATTATAATTTGCAGGATAAACCTAAGCACAAGAATTTAAATGCTTCTGTTGCAGTACTAATTGCTCGCCGGCTGGCCACCAGTGAAAAATAAGGCATGTATTACGTTCCTGGCTAATATATCACAAGGCTATTTACCAAGGCTATTTACTTAAAAACAGCAACGAAAACTGTAAACTAATAACATGGAAAAATATTTACTTTCAAGCAGAAACACTGAATGATCAATCATTAATGCCAACAGGAGATAATTTCAAGAGGAGGTTCATTGAATCACCATCAAGAAAAAACAGTGTTAACCTCAAAACATGCCCTGAACAATGTAGATGGAAGCAAGATGCTTCTGAAAAATTCCCATTATTTTTAAAGTGATGTGTAGTGTCTCAAAAAACCAACACATCTTTTCATAATTAACAAATAGTAAATGTGTGTTTGGAGGAATTTGGTAACAGTGACGTCAAAATTAATCGTAAAAACTATTTGTAGTCGGTTCATTGACACTCGTCGCTTACTTTATATATTATTGAGGGACTAGTTTCAAAGGCCTTTGCCTCCATTTTCAACCTATCTCCAACTAGCATCTGTTGTCTGCTATCCTCTCTCTGGTGGTGGAACTATGAACTTTTTTGCCAAATTATCTACTGGTAGGATTTCGAAGTTTATTACTCGGTCCTTATTTTTCCATATGAATATGTTCTCCCATGTTGTTAGTTTATTTTGGTTTATCACTCCTTTTAATAATTTAATTATTAAATAATAATTATTAATATTTATTTGTTATTTATTTATTTTCAGTTCAGTATAGTGTTAAATACACAAAAGAACCACGTCATATGAATTTATACAGTTTAAGAAAACAGCTATACAGGTTGTGTGATATAAATAGAATACTAACTTGCTTTAGTAAATCCATATACACTAACAATAATAATAATAACAATAATAGTAATAATAATAACAATAATCTTTATAAAAATAAAGTTCTAAGTAGTATTAATAAACTCATCCATACTATAATAGGTTTTGTCAATTAGGAAACATTTCAGCATTAATTTAAAATTATTATCTTTACAATTCTTGATAGTGACTGGTAGTATGTTATAAAATTTTATGCCCATAAAACTAGGTGTCTTCTCATAAAAGTTCAGTCTATGGGTAGGAATTGCTAAGTCGTCTTTATGTCTAGTGTTAAGATTGTGTCTATCAGAGTTGGTTTCAAGCTGTAGGTTAAATTTCTGAAGGTGCATTATTATGTGGTATATGTATAAGCTAGGAAGGGTTAGAAGTTTCAATTTTATAAATACTGGACGACAAGATTCGTTATGTTTTAGATTCCCAAGCTGTCTGACAGCTTTTTTCTGCAATACAAAGATTTTGTTAAAATTTACCTTAGTTGTGTTACCCCATACTTCGATCCCATATGAAAGGTACGAGTAGATTAAAGAGTAATAGATAATTTTAGCTGTGGGTGTAGGTATATAAATAATAATTAAATTAAATAATTTAATTATTAAAAGGAGTGATAAACCAAAATAAACTAACATACGGGAGAACATATTCATATGGAAAAATAAGGACTGTGTAATGAACTTCGAAATCCCACCAGTAGATAAAGTTCATAGCGAAAAAGTTCATAGTACTACCACCAGAGAGGAGAGCAGACAACAGATGCTAGTTGGAGAGAGGTTGAAAATGGAGGCAATAACCTTTGAAGCTAGTCCCTCAATAATATATAAAGTAAGCGACGAGTGTCAATGAACCGACTGCAAATAGTTCTTACAAGCAAATAGTATCTTTTCCTAGTCATGGCAATTTGTTTCCCTCTTGGCCTTCTTACTTGCTAACAAGTAGAATGATTTCTTTGAATACTCCATGGCATCTATGTTTAAGCACACTACACAACTGTGAACAGTTCTTAATCATGGTTGTTTAAATGAATAAAGGAGTTAAAGGTACGAGTATATACTTACCAGGCATTACTAGGCTGCTGGCCCCTAAGTGGAATTTTTACTTCCCCAAGGAATACATTATCTGCCATCCCTGGGGAATCATGCCAGAGAGACACTCGTAGTTCACTAAACTCGACATCTCTATCTGGCTGGAGGTTATAGGTTGTGTCCCGGTCATGATTTTGGCCACGGCTGTTAGGAAGCTGTAAATATAAATGAGACTTATGAAGATTACCTAGTTTATAGGTTAAGGTAATTCGTATTATTCTGTTATGTATTCAAAATAACATCTGTTTCTCAAACAACAAATAATATCTATGCAACCTTTTGTAATATTTGGCCAGTGATACATATTAAGGCTGGCTCACAGTACCCAAAAAACGAGAATATAGTTATGCATATGCATAACTATATTGATACCATAGTGAAAGTTGATTCTGCAATTTGAATTTAATTTGTTATAACCAACAATGCTTTTCATTAATTTTTCATTACATCAAAATAATAGAAGTTAGCCAACATTACATTCTGACTAAGTGATTATTTCCAAAATGCGGATCCAGCTGTTTGATTCCTCTAGTCAGACCAATTGTCATCCCTTTATCAAAAATGCACATTAAAGTTATTTATCCTTTATTGCTCCTGTTAATTTCTATGGTTTCCACTGTTCTTTGTAGTCAAGACAGTGACTAGTGTTGAGTGGCATATAAATAAACTATGGACAGCATTTTTCCTAGAAGAACTAATTGCTCAATGACCTGACGGAGTCAGGACGTATACCTTGATGGTTTCCCTTTTTTGGCTCTGGTGATTGAGGCTTGAAGCCCAAGAACATCAAGAATATACTCGTCGCCAGGAAAGTTTCAGATCTTATTTTAGTTTTAATTTATTCTTAAGAACATTAAAAATAGAGATTAATATAACTTCTAAGGTCTAGTAATGACATAAGAACAATCTCTGTTTCTATTCATTACTCTCAGAAGCTGTGCCTCACGTTCCCAGGTTAAAACTACCTCATGCAATGATTACATAATTTATAATTATTATGTTTTGATATTAGAAGAACGAAATTGTGTACATAAAGCGTTATTCACTTACCTCAAAGGTTAATACTTCATCAAATCGTGGGGACACTGTTTTTTTCTTTACTTTTGTTCGTTTAGTTTCTTGTTTACCATTTGAGTAACACATTGTTACTATAGCAAATGGGTCACAACTTCCGTTTTTTATTGTCAGGTCACTGCATTCAATGAGCCTGAAAATTTTATTTCATATTACAATAAAGATCACAAGTTTAAATAATTTGGATTTCTGAAAATAAGTTAGTAGTAATATCTAAAGGTTATGAACAATAATCCAGCCGTGTCATATCCTGCATTCTACCAAAAACAGATATAAATACTAGGTTTAAAAGCTAGCTAAGGAGTGGTTTTTAACCAAAGGCACAACCTTAGGAAAAGGTAAGAAACTTTTTAACGGGAATGCATAAAAAATGAAATTGGCACGATTTAGCTGTAAAATTATTTATCACATTTTGACAACAAAGGCTTAATACTCAATTTAAAAAAAAATCTCTTTGCCTACCAAAGAATTTTAAAAATGCATATAGCAAATGAGCAACTTACTTTGGATATTATTGGTTTTAATAAGCAAACTGCAATTTTACACCGAGTTGTACAACACAAAAGATCAAGTCGCTAAGTATATAAAATGATGCCAAAGTTAATTTTTGACACAAAGAGTTTGCAGTACTTCTAATGGAGGACATAATAACTTTAAATATAGAAGAGATGACTATTACAAAATATTTTCTTGGAAGAAAAGGGTTTATTTTTTAGTTTCAAATTCCAGGTCCTTTAACAGACACTAAAAACACTTAGCCAGTTAACACTTATATTAAAATGATTATGTCTTAAGGCTTGTGAGTTGTAACTTTTTTCAGCAAAATGTTGGGAATATTCTTTTACCTTTAAAATCTAGAAATAACATGAATTGCCTCTGAATAAGTTGTACTAGTGATCAATTGGTCTTTCTTTTTCTTGAATTAACAGAACATGTGGAATATAATTTTGTTTATATTTTTCTTAATTAAGTTTTCAACCTAAACTTTTGACACTACAGATCTACAAATCAAATCTACGGTATTGCAGAAATATTTTGTGTTACCAGACTAAAACATGCTGCAGTTCTTATAGTGGACTGTTCAATTAAAAATATAAATAATGTAATGCAATTTCTATTACCTAAGGTACACTGTTAGCTTTCAGATTAAATATCACATCATATTCATTAAAATCTACTCTATTTGTGTTGTTCTCCAAGCTCATAATGTGAAGGCCTTACCTGACGGTTACTCTATTGTGCGCTTGTTCCAAATCATTACTATTCCTAAGGAGTGGTTCTGATTTAACTTCTATATGTGCTTTTCCCTAAAAAAGAAAAAAGTAAAATATAGATAATAATCTACCAACTACTTTTGAAAATAAATTGCCAAGAAGAAAATATGTAACTAAAGATGTTTAGGGACTGCGTCAACAAAGTGAAATAGTGACCTCTGTTGTTAATTTGTTTATTTAGAGGCACTTAAGCATCCTCAGTTGTCGTGAACTGAGCATTTGTGGCTGTATCTTTTAATGCTTTGTACAATCATTGTACGCTGTCAGCTGTATGCAAGACCCCACCAATATTCGTAGCCTGTTAAAACATTAAAAGTTATGAATAAAAGCACTGTTAAAAGTGAAGCTGTTTCATATTAAAGTACTTATTGAGTAATACTTTATTGAAACTTAAAACTTCACTCACAACATTATTAAGCAACTCAATTAACCAAAGTTCTGAATTCAAACTTCTTGGTACAGTACTTGAACCCAAGTTATCTTGGTGTATCATTTATGTAGCAGGCTATCTTGAGCATATTTTTATTTCATCAGCTCTTGATTTCTCACTGTTTCATTTAACACTCATATTATGCTTTTCTTCATAGTATTTTATCATATGAAATCCACACATGGGGTAATGGGGCTACTACTGATAAAATACTCTTAATCCAAATGAAGGCAATACAAACTATTACAGGTGCAGCACTTAATGCTATTGTCACCCTTTGTTTATGCAGATGGAAATACTGCCATAAATCAGTAGGTATATTTATAACTATCTAGTTTTAACCAAACTCAGGTTACATACAGTTATGATTAATTATGAAATCCACAATTATTGTATGGTCACAGATTCTCTAGATTGACGAAATCCAAGCAATGGTTTAATGATATATCAATCAACATTTTTAATAGACTGCCTATAGAAGCTCAATATTGTAGCCTCAAATACTTCTAACAAAACTTGAAAAATTGGCTCCTTAATCCATTTTATAGTATTTACAAGTTTTTTAATTGTAATTTCAACATTGTATTTTAAACTGTATTACTTTATGTCACAAACCATGGTTTATTGTAGTTATTATCGCATTAAATACAAGAATGTTTTCGGGACTGTCCCAGTCCCATCCTCAGCTGATTGGCAACTGACTACTATCTTCACAATCAGTTGTGTATACCTCTTGTAATTGGCTCCGTCTCTTGGAAAATGTTTTACATAAATATGTTAGACTGCTCACCAACATCATGTCAAAATTTAAAATTTGTGGAATTTTTCTTTTACAATAAAAATCCTCTCCCATGTTGCAAGTTCACGTTTTCTCGTAAAAAATTTTTTTTTCAAAACTTTTTAAAAGAAGTTGGTATAACTTTAATTCCTCAAAATAAATGTAGTATAAAAACTTACTACATTTTTCTAAAAAAGATAAAATTCCTAATAATAAAAAATATGGTATTTATCAATTTAATTGTTTAGATTGTGACCAAGTTTATATTGGAAAGACAAAACGTAATTTGGAAAACAGAACTAAAGAACTTTCTCGTAACATTAAGTATAAACAAACTGATAAATCGGCCGTAGCAGATCATTTTTGGTCATTTAATCATGAAATAAATCCAGAAGTTAAATTATTAAAACAATTAAATGGTCCGATAGATTTAATAATTTGGGAAAAGATATTTATTTTAAAAAATAAACATCGCATAATGAATTTTGAAATACCAGCAGTTGATTCTGTTTTTAGGTTTGTTTCGTTTTCAGATTTTGGTAATACTGTAAAAACAAGAGAAAAACATGGTAACCGGAATCCCTGACAACGGAGTTTGTTTTGTGGACTGAAGATACAATCTATTTGTGAAATCGATCTCCGTTAGAAAGAAGTATTAATACCAATTTCTTAAGATAAGTGAGGCCTTTGTGACAAATATTTATATTTGTGTAATATTTCTTGCTTCACTGTAGCTAGCTTCATTTTCCACGTAATTGTTAAACATGTTTTGTGGATTCTGAGCCACAAGCTTGTAATACACAACACAGGCAAGTAAAGATCCAATTTTTTTTACCTTTCTGTGACATGAAAAGATGACATTAAAACTCCTACAGATAATACAATTATGCCAATGTTCAACGAATTTAATGATGATTCTTCTTACATGTTACTTGTCTCAGAAGAAAGCGATATGGAACCTGCTGCACAGTGAATTGCAATTCCAATGCCCAGAATTGAAGGTACTGCATAGTGTTACCAATAACACTACCTACTTCTATTGAAATAAATGCCTATAACTTTATCACCCAAAGATGATCTAGTTAGAGTGAACCTGTCAATGTGTTACGTTTGTTTATATGTACATACTTTCAGCACATATACCATTTTTGCAACCAGCATCTTAGTGGTCTCTTTTTCAAGTAGCATAAAAAGTCTGGCACAAACACTTACAATTAAGCAATATTAATTATAAGGTACATGAATAAGTGTAAATACTCTAAACTCTTGCTAATGCAGCCTCCATTCGGCCTCTTGCAGCTAGCATAATGTTAAAAGAGGAAATGATGCACAACAATGTATCAGCGAATTTATTGTTATTTTACACTTTTGTTGCTTTCTTTAGAGTTCAGTACATACAATGGCTTCTAAAGGAAATGCATTAGGCTAGACCTCAAACACAAACACGAAATTTTGGACAAGCTATAAAGCGGTTGCATGATAAAACATGCTGCCATTGTGTATCATCATTGCGGCAACTAAAAATTTGGTACATGTTTCATAGTGAGTGATACTGATACCAAATGTATAAGTTTTGTATAAAGATTAATGTATCTTTGGATTAATAAAGTAAAATGTATAGCCAACGTTATCAAATCCATAATCTGGCATCCATATCTGCAAGGAATGGCTGGATTAGCGAGAGTTTAGTGTAATGTAATAATTTCAATTTGAGAGCACACTGTAAACTTTGGTTCCAAACGATTAAATAGCAGTAATAGTTTATGCTTGACTGTTAAAGATGTGGAAATAGGTTACTTACCTGAACTTCGCTGTCAGCATCAACAGGCTGTATAAGGAACCAATGATCTTTGTTATGGTATGTACCAAGCTCATCTTTTTTGATGGCCACCTTTCCTATAACTTTGTCTTGCTTCAAATGACGATCTCTGTCATACACATAAACAGAAAGATACCTAAACAGCCGAGGAACTTCAAACTGGAACTCTTCCCCAAAGAAGGGACTGAAAACAAAAACCATACATCACAGTTGTATATATGGTGCTACAAATATCTATACAGAGAAAGCTAAGTGAAACAGCAATCAAAACACCCTTGCCAATTATTTCCTAAGGATAACACAGTATAGCCTAATGACCCAATTGTCTTGATTTTTACATTATCCCCTGTATCACCAGATGAAGCATAAAGAGTGATTGAAAGGACTGTTTATCAGAAATTGTTCGAGTATTTTACTAACACAGTTTTATTCTAAAAAAGTTAGTCATGTTTCTCCCCTCTTTTCCTTTCCTTTGGTTTGGCAGCTTAGTTGATTAGGCGCTAGCCTGCTGACCCCAAGATCATGGGTTCAAACATGCCTCAGACCAATGTGCTTAAAAGCAACAGCCCCGTGTAAGTAGATTCACTAGCATATAAAAGAACTCCACTCCTGCTTCACAAAATTCCAGCACACCAGCAATCAGGATTGAATAGCCAGCCTCAGTAGCGTAGATGGTAGCATGTCTGCCTCACGTTCAAGAGGTCCCGAGTTCGAATCTCGGTCAGGTTGAGTTATATGGATAAGGTTTATTCCAGGGTTTTCCCTGATTACTTACAGACGAATGTCGGGTAGCTCTAAGCACCATGAAACCTGGATACATTTGAGCATCATTTCACCCATTTCATTCACCGTCCGATATGACTTAATATTGGAGGATGTAAAATACAACAACAAAAAACTCTTGAACATGAGGCAGACATGCTACCATCTATGCTACCGAGGCGGGCAGAATTCTGTTTTACAGGAATGTGTTTACAATTTATAGTACCCCTACTTTTGGCCATACATAATGAACCACAACTGCATACTGTTTGCCAATGGTAAGAAAGTCCCTGACAAAGTTCCTTATCTGCTTCAAAACAGTGTCTGAGTGTGTGTGAGAGAGGAAAGCACTTGCTACACAAGGAGAACAATTAAAAAAACATCTTTTAACCTATGAAGTCCTACCTGCTGGACCCACTACATAGAAATATTGGAGAGCAAGAGAGCTAATGGCTTCACTGACAAAGTCTAGCATTTGAAAACAATTAAAAAAACATGTGCCATGCACAAAAGTAATTCAGTCAACATACTAAAATCGAGAGGTTATTTTTCACAAAAGTTGAAGGCATCAGAATATTTTTGAAACAGCTACCATACAGGGTATTGGATCAGTGTCTAATCAGCAATTTCCACCCTGTGCCTCATTTCCCTGGAACTTTCTTTGCTGCAGCAAGCTATATTCAATGGCAGCAAAGAAGTCTGTTTTCTAAGCCATACACAAATTTTTCATTGAAATTTTACAAGTCGTTACATGAACTACACCAATACTGCCACAAAAAATGGGACACTTTTTTTTGGTAATTTACGTCCAACGTTGTCATATCGGATGATGAATGAATGGTTGAAATGATGTTTGAATGAGTCCAGGGTCCATACAGCTTAGATTTATCCAACATTTGCATTTCAGGATAAGGGAAAACTGCAGAAAATACCTTATCCAGGTAACTCACCCTGACCAAGATTCGAACTCGGGACCTCTTGAACGTGAGGCAGACACGCTACCATCTATGCTACCGAGGCGAGCAGGAAAAATATGTGCTCACATAATATGTGTGATAAAAAACTTACATGAGAGAGCTAACTTTATAGTTCGTCATCCATTTCACAATGTCTGCACTCATTTAATGCTGTTACAAGTCATTTGTGGTGCAATCAAATTTTAAATCTGCATCCTGTGCAATTTGTAACATACAAGATGAAGGGAATCATGATGGATAGACACAAATAAGCTCTAATCCACCACAGCACTGTATACCAATCACTCTGGTACATCCAAGCCATACTTTTTGGTTACAATATAACACAATGACATTAAATGGTTTGTCATGTTTGTGATTAAGGAACCTATTGAACCTATCCATGAAGTTTTTACATTAGTCATATTGAGGCTGCTGCTCCCATACATTTTAAGGCAAACTAAATTTGGTAAATATATAAAAGGATGCTGAACATAAAACAAGCACTAGCACTTATGCATATACACATTTGCTTATACTTTACAACCTTCGTATAAATAAAATAGAAACTTACTTTAGTGTGCGTTCTACTGTAGTGGTACGGAATATTTCCTCTTGATCCAAGGACAGAGTGCAGTAAACATCTCGCTGAGAGATAGAACCGTGGCTTCTGCAAGGAAGATTTTTCGCCTCACCTAGTTGAAAAAATTCAAAGCAAAGTTAACTTGAGTGATAAAACAAAACAATAACAAAGAGTAGACATCTATATGGGGTCTACCTACAGAAAAATACCAAGCATTAAACAGCAGAACTTACAGCTAGGAGAGTCTTCCCTCTCAGCTACCGGTTCAGGTGGCAAGAACCTTATACCTTTTAGGCTTTTCAATATTGTGACTTTGTGGGTTTGTGAAATTAAAAGTCCAATTACACAAACTCAAAATGTTTTTTATTTCCACCGAATTACAGTTGAACACTTGCCAATTACACAGAATTACGTAGCACACACAATTACAATTCACCAGTTCGTCTGTCACAGGTCCACTCTGCACTCGCAAATATATGCAACTCCTCCGATGCAGGTACACAGTCTTCCGATCCGTTCCCTCACTGGGCGCTCCTCACAGCTGCTCGCCAAGAACTGAACTGAACTCACCACTGCAGCCCCTTTTTATAGGAATATCGCTGTTTCTCGAAGTCTCGCGATTCAGTGAATCATCCTGCAGGTTCTAGACGTCAAGGAGGGGGGAAAGAGATGACTAATAATGTTTTTCCAATCATCCCCCTCGTTACGGCTACAAGACAAATGGGTAGGCGGGGCCGAAATGCCTCCGGTCCCCTACTCAGCTGTCAGTTGGTCGTGCTTTCCGATAATTGGGTGACAATATGGTAACAAATGTCTTGTCTGGTTAATAAGTTTAAGAGAATGCTATCACTTATACTAGACAAGCGAAAGGAACATGTATAATGGAAGAAGAAAATTAAAACTGGGGCATCATATGAACGCTTTCCAATGAAGTCTACAAGATTATGTTGAACAGAAAGTGGGTGTATCAAAACATGCAGCTGCTAAACTTTAAAAACTCAAGACCATACAGAATGACTGTTCATGAATTATAACCTATTGATGATAAGGAATGTCTCAATGCAGGTTAGTGCGCATTACAGTGCAAGTTACTATCACTAATGAATATGTAATATAGGAGTTTTAGAATGGAAAATAAACAGTGCAGAGCATCTCAGACCATAAAACTATCACTCTAATAATCTAGCAACTACCATGGCCAACTTACCATCATGACACCAAATTCTCCATTTGACTTGTATATTTCCTCAGAAAACCACTAGAGGCTCTCCATTCAAGATACACCGTTTGTGGCGACTTAATATCGTAAGTACTTGAGTCCCAGGATTCATCATTTAATTCTTATTAAGTTGATGGAAATTAATCATGTTGACTACCAAAAACCTTAGCCTATATACGACTAGTATGAAGAAATGATTAATTTCCATCAATTAACTAAAATTAATATTATGCATTTGGGAAAAGTGTTAAGAGATTAAATTGTGCCAAACAGTAAAAGCCATAGACTAGTTCACGAGTAACAATGTATTTATGCAATAATCAGGTGCTCTGGTAAATTGAAAAAGTTTGAATTTTAGCGACCAAAACATTGTAGGCTAGTAAAGCAAAACTCTAATTTTTAATTCAGTAGTATATTTATTAAAATGCAAGCAAGCATGCCTTTCCATTTTACAAATTTATTGCAAAACAGTTGACATTAAAATCTCTTCTGCATCCTTTTATAGGCTAGCAAATGATTTTTTATGTTAATTCTAAGTATTTTATAGTTATATGTGTTTGGGGGTATTTAGTAACAGTGACATCAAAATTAATCTCAAAAACTATTTGTAGTTGGTTTATTGATACTCGTATTCGACCAGAGCGAGAGAGCAGACAACAGATGCCAGTTGGAAAGAGATTGAAAATGGAGGCGATTGCCTTTGAAACTAGTCTGTCATTAATATAAAAAAGTAAGCTACGAGTGTCAATAAATCAACTACAAATAGTTTGAGATTAATTTTATAGTTATTTACTAATTTACGAAAGTAACAGACAGTTTGGAAGCTGAGCGTTGCAAAGTACACTATTTCTATCTATTGTTTGTTTCACATATTCCAATACTTTATGTACATGATTTTCTTCTAAAAAATATATAATACACAGCAGAATGGAACAAACTACAAATTCCTGAGATACTATTTAGAAATTCTCCGTGCAACAAGAAAGAACAATAAATACTTATAGTAAGAAGTGATGTTCACAGTTGACATACAACTTGGATCAGAAATCCTTTCATTGCAGAAGGACGGTATATGATGCAATATCTATCCTATGACCACTGTTTTTCTATATTGTAAATGTAGGTCAATAAAAGGAAGAATTCAGTCTAGGTGTATGCTTTTCCTCTAACAGGTCAGGTTGGTATGACCCAAAACTACCCAACTGAAGTAAAAGAATAGGGTGGGTGTGTATACTACAATAGTGTGATAAAGCATACCACATTTACAATTTTTAATTTGATACGTCTTTAATATTTAATTAAACAATCCACCAGAATTTGATAAAGTAATAGCCAATATAATGGCTGCACCGTGGCTAAGCGTTAGACCGCTTAACTCTCACCAAACCCCATGTGGAATTTGTGGTGGACAACAAGGCACTGGGTTGGGTTTTCTCAAATCTCTGGTTTCCCCTACCATCATTCCACCAATGGCTGTCATCATCATCTTTTCTTTCATTAATCATGCCCTCATTTTGTCGCCTACTTTCATCACCCTCATACCATTGTCATTGGGCTGATCGCCCATCCTGGGTTCTCTATCTGAACCATAGTTTCTGTTCCTCAAACAGACTCCTAAAGGTGTAAGGGATAAAGGACCACGAGTCCCCTAACATCACAATATTGGTAATACTACGGAAATTGAAAAATAAGGAAATGTAATTTAAATTACGTAAAAATGAAACTAGCTACAGTGAATATGTAAAATATAAACAAATATATACAGATATAATAATTTTTAACTTAAAACTTCACTTATAAGAAATGATGATAATTCTTATAAATTCTTCAGGATCGAGATTTCATGTATATTCATACACATCTTCAGCTGGAAAAACAAAGCTGTCGCCATAGTTACTAAGCTCTAGATGTTGATATATTCTTGTTAGTACTACCAAAATCTGAAAATAAAACAAATTTAAAAATAGAATCAACTGCCAGTATTTCAAAATTCATTACGCGATGTTTGTTTTTTAAAATAAATCTCTTTTCCCAAACCATTAAATCTATCGGACCATTTAATTGTTTTAATAATTTAACTTCTGGATTTATTTCATGGTTAAATGACCAAAAATGATCTACGGTTTGTTTATACTTAATGTTACGAAAATGTTCTTTCGTTCTGATTTCTAAATTACGTTTTGTCTTTCCAATATAAACTTTATCACAATCCAAACAAACTGATAAATGCCAGATTTTTTATTACTAGAATTTTATCTTTTATAGAGAACTGCAATAAATTTTTAATACTATATTTATTTTGAGGAACTAAAGTTATACCAAGCTCTTTAAAATTTTTGTGAAAATGTTAATTAACCCAAGGATGAAAATTATAATTGTCTTTTATTTTTTAAGGGTAGAAATATCATTAACAGTTTTTTGATACTTGAATTTTTCAATTTATTTTTATTTATAAAAAAATAATGGTTTAAATAAAGACTTTATAAATAAAAAAAATTGAAAAGTTCAAATATCAAAAAACTGATAATCACATTTCTACCCTTAAAGAAAGTAAAAGATGATTATAATTTTAAAAAATTTACTTACCATCCTTGGGTTAACAAAAATTTTCAAAATCTTTTTAAAGAGTTTGGTATAACTTTAGTTCCTCAAAATATAGTATTAAAAATGTATTGCATTTCTCTATAAAAGATAAAATTCCTAATAAAAAATCTGGTATTTATCAGTTTATTTTGATTATGATAAACTTTATATTGGAAAGACAAAATGTAATTTAGAAACCAGAACGAAAGAACGTTTTCATAACATTAAGTATAAGCAGACTGATAAATCGGCCATAGCAGATCATTTTTGGTCATTTAACCATGAAATAAATCCAGAAGTTAAATTATTAAAACAATTAAATGGTCTGATAAATTTAACGTTTGGGAAAATATATTTATTTTAGAATATAAACATTGCATAATGAATTTTGAAATACCAGCAGTTGATTCTGTTTTTAGGTTTGTTTCGTTTTCAGACATTGGTAATACTGAAAAAAACAAAAACAGTAACAACTGATAGTATCGTTGAAGACGAAGTTGTTTGATGACTGGATGTTTATGAAATCGATCTCATCAATTAATAAGAAAAATTTACATCATTTTCTTAAGATAAGTTTTTGTTGAAAATATTTATATTTGTGTAATGTAATTTAAATGACTATAGAAAGAATTGGGAACTTTCTTTTATCTGCAACCAAGAGGCTCGCAACTGACATAGGTGGCCTAGGTCATTAACGCATGACTCATGAATGTAAAATGGACATTTAGAACTTACCAGGGACTTGCGGCTTTTTCCCTGGTTTTCTTCAGTCTTAATAACTGGCAAATGCTTGAGAGGTTGGCCTGCAAGGTTTCCTTCCCAATTATTACTTAATTCCATATATCAGAGTCCACCACTGTGGCATTTTATGCAGTGACAACAGGTGTTAAACACCTTTAGCGTAACAAAGAAAGAAAAAAAAAAGGTGGCCTTGTCTCAAGCATGTATTTCTGGTTAACATAATGTGTTAAATATTTACATCAGATGAAACAAGTAGAAAAGACAAGATTCAAATGCAGACTGCATTGTTTGCAGTTTATTAAATCTTGTTCAGCTAGAGCAGAGCTGTGTGAAATTTCTTGTAAAAGAAGCAATTAAACTAATGAGAAGTGCATTGTTACACATGTCATCTGAAATCTAACAAGGGAATGTCACCAGGAAACACCAGCAAAATGTGGGAAGCTGATAATGTTTCATGTGAAGTTCTGCAGATGATTCCAGTTCATTAGGGACAGCTGATGTTTTGTAGCAGGTACAGTAACCTTCTGACCTGGCCAACAAAGGATTTTGTTTCTTTCAAATCTATCCTGTTATTTGAACTTTTATATAAAAAATGCTCGACTTCATTCAGTTTTAGCTCTGGCTGTAATGATGTACTTGAGTTGCTCTCATGTAGCGTGTAGATTTGGTGCATCAACTAATGAATTTGCTTCTAAAATACACAACTGGCTTTATTGGATTTAAACATTTACCCTCCCCTGATGGTGCAGTAAAGTGTTCACAACACGAGAATGTTGCGTCATTTTTGTTGTTGTTGTAATTTTATGTCCTTCAACGTTAAGTCATATCGGATGGTGAATGAAATGGGTGAAATTATGCTCAAATGTGTCCAGGGTCCATGGAGCGTAGAGCTACCCAACATTAGTCTTTTAAGGATAAGGGAAAACCCCGGAAAAAAACCTTATCCAGGTAACTCACCCTGACCGAGATTCGAAATTTGCAAGGCTTATTTTAAAGAGTAAATTAAATGGTGAACACTAACAAAAATATAACAGTTCTAATTTTTTGTGCAGTCTTATAAATATGAATTTCTTCTTTAATTTAGTATATTATTTTTCCCCTGCACACTATTACTTACTGTTTAAAATATTCTTTTACTTTCCCTATAAGTACTTTAAAGTAGACGACATTTAACCTGAAATACATTTTGAGACTCCAATAGTTAAAAAAATGAAGAAACAATTTCTAGAAAAAAGTACCACCTTTTCTGTGTATGTGAATATATGTCTGTATAAACAATGCAACTCAATAAAAGAAATTCAGTTAATTACCATCCAATACCATATTTTAACATTGTTAGTAGTAACAGTAATGTCCGAATGTTTATAATTAAGCATTTGAGATCTCTGTTTAAATACTTGCTACATATCATTTTGGTGTATAAACTTCATGTGTAGAATTGTAACTTTTAACCACGTGTTTAATTTAAATAATCTCCAAAGCATTGATTTTGCATCTACCGTACTACTTTAAAAATTCTGAGTGTCAGGTTTAAAATCTCAATCATTTTTCTCAAATTCTTACAAAAAGATTTACTTTTATTATTGTAACCAGACATTTTTTCTTTCTCACTTACAGTATACCGCACAACAGAAAGTCACCATGGCCTGAGATGCAGGGGGATTGCAGAAGGTTCCTACACCCTCTGTTGGTAATTTGACACCTCATTACGTCGAAAATGAAGCTAGTTACAGTGAAGCAATAAATATAATACAAATATAAATATTTGTTAGTAAATCTCTACTTAACTTAAGAAATTGATGTTAATATTTCTTTCCTCTTTCTAATGAAGATCGATTTCGAAGACAAATCACATTCGTCCCCAGTTCAAAACAAAATCCATTGTCAAGGAAATCTCAGTTACCATGTTTTTTCTTTTGTTATGTTATGTTTTCAGCATTAACAACATCTGAAGATGAAACAAACTTAAAAACAGAATCAATGTTGATTCTGTTTTTAGGTTTGTTTCATCTTCAGATGTTGGTAATGCTGAAAACATAACATAACAAAAGAAAAAACATGGTAACCGAGATTTCCTTGACAACAGAAATGCGATTTGCCTTCGAAATCGATCTTCATTAGAAAGAAATATTAACATCAATTTCTTAAGTGGAGATTTAGTAACAAATATTTATATTTCTGTAATATTGACACCTCATGTCAGTACAGTCATAGACCATTCAAAAACATTCTGATGGCTTCTACTTTTGTGACTGAATCTTCTTGGTTTTAGTGTAGAGAGTGAATAGGGCGCATGTTTTTTTAACAGTTCTGCTCCTTGTGTAGCATGCATTCTCTGTCTCACACATTCGCTGTCCTTGTCCCACTGAGTAAGGGTGGCACATTCCTTTCAGAAACTTACTCTGCATTGGTGGACAGTAAATATAAGAGCTTTCGGTTAAGCTCTACCTTTAACATGTAATACATTTTTAAAAGAGTGCATGAATACCTTGAAGAAACTTTTGAGTATCATTTAACACATTTTTTGTAGTGTTGTATACGGAAGTTTGTCCAGTCGACTTGCATTAATGCACATACGTCTTTTAACACACTATCAGTCATACAGAGTTGGAAGGCTATGTTAAGCATGTAGGGTGCTCCAAATGCAACTCCAAGAATTGGTCCATTAATTTATTTAGTGGGCACCTCTATTTGTCCACTGTGTCCTCTAACTTTGACTGTGAGAAGTCATGCAAGTCTATTACAGACAAGCCCTGCTGTAATCTACACTTTACATCTTAAATCCAAATAGTTATTCATGTCCATTAGAGCCCACCTCAGTAGTGTAGTTGGTAGTGTCCCTAGTTCGAATCTCGGACAGGTTGAGTTACCTTGATACAAAATTTTTTCCGGAGTTTTATCCTGAACAACAATGTTGGGTAACTAAGCTCTATGGTTCATGGGCTCATTTGAGCATCATCTCGCACATTTCACTCATTGTCCTATATGACTTAACAATGGAGGACATAAATTTAACAAAAAATCCATTAGATACCAGCATTGCTGTAATCGTATATTGTATCTTGTACATCCAAATAGGTTTTAATATGAGAAGTTATGCAAGTTCATTGGCTGCATGTATTGTTACATTTTATGTATGTTCAAATACGTGTATCAAAAGACCTATTCAGTCATACTTTATTAAAACTTAAAACTTCACTCACATCACATCTTATTTTATTAACATAAGTGAAGCTTTAAGTTCTAATTAAGTGAGTTAATAAGCATTTTAATATAAAATCAGCTTCATTTTTAACAATGCTTTTACTCAAATAGGTTATGTTGTGTTTATGGAAAAGCTGTCAGGTGCACAAAAGGAACTTTTACGGCTCATGGACATCATTTCACTGTTTCAACCAGATAATAGCACATATGGGTATATGACTGGCAGGGTAAAAGTTTCATCTTAATAAACTAAATGTAGAAGAAAGGTGATTTATGAATTAGAATGAACACAAGACACAAAAAGCATGCATTAACCAATGTTCACATTAATTCTTAATGGCTTGGAATATATCAAACCACATTTTCCTTAAAATGTTCATACAGAGCTAACCTAACCTAAATTAATCTTGGTTGTTAAACTTTTTCTGTTATTTAAATGAATTCAATGAATTGTATGGTTCAACTGGCCTTATGTTAAAGCCAGACTGACAATGATATAAGGTGGATTATATTTTTATAGATTCACAAATGTAGAATCTCATCAGCATAACTGCCAACCTCTATATGCAAAACTACTTAAAGTTGCAGGCTTGGTGTTGCACATAAGGCTTTAAATTGGTTGAAATCACAGTAAGGGTAACTAATATGAAGTACTTTCCAATTCAATTGTTCATGAAAACACAAAGGTATACTGTGCGTGCTAGCAAACAGCAACACAGTACAAAGACTGAAACGAACCAAACCCTTGGACTTAGTGTCATCAGTGTGATGAAACTGTTGTAATAGTACTACTCATAGGAGCAATATCTAATCAATGTGATAACATACAGTGAAGACTAAACTATTAGATAAGTGTAAAACTTAGTTGCAGTTATTGCATATAATAACAGAAAATTCAATTTTTGTAATGTACAGAGACTCTCATAAATAATCGGACAAAGCAGAGTACTACGTTCTGAAAGTGAAAATCAACAGTTCCATGGCTCGTTCTTGTAAGAAAATAAATATTATTCCAAATAAAAATTATATAATGCACATTTTTGTTAATTATAAAGAAATAGAGCATTTTTCGCTCTCAAAAGTAATCGGACATAAAAACTCGAGTGTGATAGAAAAAATGTCTTATTACTTTATGACTCTCCCTCTTCTTTTCACTATTTCTCGCAACCTATTTGCCATGCTGTGAACCAGGTTTTGCAGATAGGCTGTAGAAAGTTTGCTCCATTCCTCTTGCAACTTCTCCTTCAAGTGCTGCTTGGAGGTGATGCGGTCTTCCAGACGGCCTTCTCCAGTTTATCCCATACTGCTTCAATGGGATTAAGATCTGGGGACTGAGGGGGTGGATGCAGTACATGAGGACAGTTGTAAAGTAACCATAGCTGTCAATGTGGGACGTATTCTTCGGATCATTATCCTAATAAAATGAAAAGCTGTTCATAATACCCATCATTTCTGCACTTTGTTTTAAATTTTGCTGTAATAGTGTAAGATAGACTTCCTTGTTCATGGTTGTGTCTATGAACACCAGCTTTCCCACTCCCGTAGAGGAAGTACAGCCCCATACCATTACATTCCCTCCCCCGCGTTTGACTGTGCCTTGTAAATTGCGCTGTTCCAGCTCCGTGTTTGGTTTCCTCCACACAACCATCCTGCCATCGGAACCAGTAAGGTTGTATTTGCTTTTGTCACAAAAAATAATTGGTCCCACCAATCGGTTGTCTTGTTAAAGTCTTTGGCAAATTGTAATCGCTTCCTTTTATTCTTGCTGGAAATGTATGGCTTTTTTCTGGCTACGCGACCATTAAAATGTTTTCACAGGCCCCTCTGACCGTTTCAGGGCTGTCAGTCCAAGTTCTTACTGAATCTCAGTACAAATCACTGAAGCACTTTTACACGGATTCTGTTTTACCTTCCGCATAATATAAGACTCCTGCCTATCGGTAAGAAGTAATGGTCATCCTGGCATTGCTCGAGATTCAATTGTCTTCATACTTATACCGGTGAATTATGTCACTAACTGTACTTTTGCTAAGATTCACAATCTCTGCTATTTCCCGGTATGTTTTGTTCATTTCATAGTGATAGATCACTGTCTCTGTTCAAAGGTATTCTGCTTACCTCTGAGCCCCATACTATGCTCTTGCCTTCTTCTTGGTGCACAGTCGACGTACTTCTACAATGTTGTTTTGTCTACTGACAGACTTAACCTACTCGTTTGTATTGCATTTCATTTGTGCTGTCCGATTCTTTTTGTGTCGTAAACAAGGTTGAATGGGGAATCTCTTAGTTTAGCCACATTTTCAATCTCTAAAATGGATATTCATAGCAAATAATTTTTGCTTAACACAAGAAGTACCCTGAGATTGATACACATTATCTATCCTGCTTTATAGAGCACTCCATAGTCAAATACAAAGTCTGTCCGATTATTTATGGGGGTCAGTGTATACAAGTTGGTCTGTTGGCTCACTTGGTTATGTGTTGGCTACTGATCCCAAAGACAGGTTCAAACCTGTCCTACACTGATGCTAGCAATCATTCCATATTACTAGATTTACTGGCATGTAAAATAACTCCTGTAGGACAAAATTCTGAGCACCAGGGATGCTGGTATGATCTTGGCAATGTAAACAAAATAATTTTGTTCAATAACTTAACTTCAATAATATGTGAACTGCATGTGGCTTGCTTCTAATAGATTGTATGGGAACTAAAGTGAGACCAACATATCAGGCTTGTCACTACATATATTTCTGGTTTATTTCTATGCAAAAACAATTTACGCCCAATCTATAACTTAACTATTGGCAAATATTGAATAAGACAAGAGAGAATGCCATTCGGATTTCATGGGACACACTTATTAATGTGGTATCATAATTTTTTTTTTGTCAGCAATTTAGTTAACTTCAAAGTTCATCACATATTTGACATTTACCATTACACTTTTATTTCTTGAAAAATTACAAAAGGCATTCTTTCTAGAACTTAAATTTTGTTGTTCAAAATATATATCGTGCCTCTTACAATTGTGGAGTGAAACTCACAAAGGTAAAATAATAGGCTATGCTTTCAGACTTCAAAATGCCTGTCAACTTTGCATTAACGTCTTAAACTGCCATTGAGATATCAATCATTGAGCAGAACAGAGAACAGTATTACTTACTTCAAGAAAATACTGCTTTAGAATGTCAACTTGCCATAAAAATGACACTTAATTTTAGCTGAATTATTGAGGACACCTCCAGTAGCATTAACTTCAGGGATGCTAGTTCATAAACGAGAGTAAAATAATAAATCACGGGAAGCTTTTCTTGAGAACACTGCTATGGCTATTGCCCTTAGGGCTATAAAATTAAAATGACTGAAATTATTCCTTTTAGAACATCTCACCAAATGAACTGCAAAATGAAGGAAACCCTTAACAAATTTATTTCTAGACAGTAGGCGTTTGTTCTTTTAAAAATCCTGTTGTAACAGTGCCCAACCTTCTGTGAAACGACAATTCCCAATGGGAGTTTACAAGATAGCCCGTGTGGTTTTTGTCACTTCCATTCGGTCGGAAAAAAAGACGATGTCAAGCGCCATCACCGATTACTCTTGCATACAAAGTTACTCATTCAGTTCAAGGAGCTCATTCCTAATGCCTTCTATTTTATGAATGAAAGACACGAAGTCATTAGTGTTTTGTCACAGACTATCAATGTATTGGAACGAGTATGTGGGTGGGAGGAGTTTTGCCTGACCTTCGTGAAACTGACAGAACTGATTCATTATCATTTCACTGTCAGAAAATAATCAATAAATACAGGTTTACTGCAGAAATTGGGAGCATATCAACTTATTAACCATTTTACGTTATTTGGTAACAGAAAACAAAAGACTAACATTATTACACCCAAGCAAGCGGTTCGGTGTTTACACTCAATTCGTGTCAGTTGCTTATAATTTGTCCTAAGTATATGATCAATTAAGAGTTGCAATAATCTCTGCTGAGACAGTTTCGCACGTTCGTATTTATCATATTCACACCACCTGTTCTTGGAGCATGTTGTCAAACATGGACACACAATAGGCACCATCTTTTTATGTCCTTGTACGGTCAAAGGTTCAAACAAATCACACTTTCCACACAAAACCTACATTAATACTAATTGTTAATGCACTTAACAAATGTTTAAGAACCTTACCTATCTTTATTTTCAAGCGCTCTTCAATCCTAACTTTCTTTCTTTCTTCCGCCATATTGACTCCATCCCGTTGCAAGCGAGTTGACAAGAGTCTCAGAGAGCGCTGTGAATGAAGGCTGGCAGGGGAGCGAGCTCCCCTCCACGATACACGGCCTCACGCCAGGCAACCCGACTTCCTGATGTCGCAACTTCCTTTTACCCCGATTTTTCGTGCCGTCAACACGCGAGCAGAGGGGGAAATAGGGACGACCATACCTCTTGCATTATATATCCGGTCTCTTCTAATATCGATAACAGTTCGGAATATCACTTTTTGACGAAATGAAACGGTCACAAATCGAAACTTCGATTACCACGCAATCTCACTGCAGAGACCATTATGAATGACATATCTTTGTCTCATTCTAGGCCAGTCCGCATGCTCTGTAGCGAGTGTTGCATATTAGCCACATTTCTCATACAGTAAATCATTTGCTCCAACGGAAACAACAGGAACAAAGGGACTACTAATTAGCAGTCTTTGCTCTCATTGGACCGTCACGGAAACCTGACCATGGATTTTCTCAACCCGGTGTGAATACTCTCTCCCCCCCTCCACTTCCCCTTGCTCTACCGTACGCATTGCTAAGAACATGAATGAACTGTACAGCCACGCAAAATCTTACGAAACAGCACTACGCTGGGGCATGAGTTTACACTAGAGCCGATTGAATAACTGCGGACAAAAAGGATGAATAAACCGCTGGTTTCCAATGAACGCCTGTGTCAGAGCATTCCTAGTCATGTTACGATGCTCTTGCTTCCGGTTTTTTTTTTTCTTTTCTGATTCATTGGCTGATGTTTATCTCTTTAAAGAGGTAGCTGATACCACACAGCACTTCCTGTATTCCCTTTGCCCCTCCCATAAGCATCGTAGCATCTTTTTCTTTTTTGCTTTTCTTTTGTTTTTAATTGCTTTCCAGACCTGAGTAAGCAGTTTGGGTTGTGAGATTTATCGCCGACGGAAACCGTTTTAAAACCTGAAGCATTTCCATACAAGGCCATATTTAACATATACGTAACACTGAGAAATTACATTGTTACATTGTGGTTTTTCGTCCTGATATGCCTACAATATTTTTTAACACAATTGTTTACCTATTGCTCTCCTAAAGTTAAAACATATAGATTATTTCTCAAATGAAACTGCGCAATACTTTAGGATTTCCCTATACGCATTTTTAATCTGCTATTGCGCCTTGTTTCTGCTGAACTGTGCTTTTTACTAGAACAAGAATTGCATTCCACTCAAAAATTTATTACCGAGACTTTACTTCAAATACACAGAGATCCACTGAGTACAGAAAAAATTAAATAAGTAGTTTTAGAACAAAGCCCTACAGTACGTGTAAACAGCATAACTAAAGTTGGTTAAATACGAACTTGGTAATTTAAGTTAATGTGACACGAATATTTTAAAGGAAAACCCCAATTTCTCCCAGCTACCTTTTACATGGACATTTTCTTGTTATTTTCATTCTTCCAAAAATGATTCTAATGATATTAATTGAAATATCACGTCTTTATATTTGTTTCAAATAACGTATTTCAATTTGCAGGAATTGCCCGTTTCATTCTGGATGATTTTTCTTAATTATAGCTGGTAAAACGTAAGAAAACCTACACAAAAGAAATGCTATTAAAGCAGACACTTTATGACAATTTCCGAGTTATTCCATATCTGTTGAGTTTTCAAACACTTAAACCTCTTTCAAGTGATAAGTCGATGTTCATTTTTCTCGTGGTTACGCATGGAACAATAAATTTTACATTCATCACACAGAGAGAGCCGTTGTAAAAATCTGACAATCGCTTTAGCCTATGATCTTGTTACAATAAAATGTGTGAATTTGCAATGCAAGCGTATCTGGATTAACAAGTAAATTGAAGGATATGCATTCGTAAGAATAGTTTGTATTGGAGTGAGTAAAGAATGGCACGTGAAAGCAACATATTAGAATTATTCGTTATTCTCCCCCCCCCCCCTTTTGGTCATGCAATGAACATGCAACTTCAAAATCACCACACTGCGATCCATAATTATCGTTTACCCTACTCATGTGTGTATGTGTGTAATTAGTTTCTCTCTGTTAACAAGAAGCGGTTAGAAAAATAAGCTTTTGTTAGAAGTGTGCTTAAAGTTATATGGGCGTAATTCACATGTTTCAGTATATCTATATTTCGGATAATTTTGTCTTAGATAGGTTTTACAACCCGTAACAATTTGAGTCTGAAAAAAAGTGAATGTCAGTTTGAGCATTATAATAGATATGTTTGATATTCAAGGGCGTCAACAAACCAGAAGCTGTATATTGATCAGCCATGGGTAACTTGGGTTGCCAAGACATTTGAAAACAAAAGAAATGAGAACAAATGAATCACACTGAAAAACAAAAGAAATGAGAACAAATGAATAAAATGTAGTAAAAATTGAATGCTCTTTCGTACATAAACATAGAGGTTAAATTCAAATTTCAAGAAAGAGTAGCTGGAATGACGACTCGAGACTCCAATTTAATCCAATTTTAAATTTCCCTCTCAAAATTTAAACTGAAGTGTTTTCCTTTAGATTAAACTAAACTGAAATAAACAGTTATTTAGACTGGGAAGTTTAAGGGTAAAAAAGAAAGAAAAAAACAGTGTATTCTTTGCAGTAACTTCATTGGTAATGTGCTAATTTTATCTAAATAAATTCTGACTGTTTTCATGGCTAGTTTTACGTTTCATCTGTGCCTTTTTTCTCTCGTTGCCCAAAAATTTCACCTTCTTAAATCTACAAGTTCCCCGTTTATAGATAATGTCTCCTTTCTCTTTGACATCGAGCTGTTTCAGGTGCGTTGGCGATTGGGAGCTCATGTTTACTTTTTTGCCAGTGATAATCATTTTTAATTAGGTAATTAAAGTTTTCACAAACCAAAACCTATCAAATCATTTACTCCACGTGGGAAAATTATGCTGATGTCTCTGATTGGATAAAGTTAGTTATGAATCGATTCCTACTGGATGGAAGTGGGGTAGCAACGAACTCTACTCCAGCCAATGAAAACGCAGTAATGAAGTCCGCACATATTTTGGAGCGTTGAATGAAATGCTTTATTCACAGTTTGCACCTATTTATTCGCATGTTATTATAATTTACGTTAATTAAAAATAAACTATGCTTATTACTGAATCCTCTCACGTCTTTATGTAACCCATTCCTTGAAAATCCTAAATGGATCGTGAAGAACTGGCATTGATAACGAACAGTACAGAAGTCCATTAAGTACTATACTTGTCAAATTAACTTCAAAACCTTCCAAAGACTTTTCTCTTTACATAGAATAGTTTAAAGAAAATTTGGTTTCTCAAAACTGGCCATTATGATATTTATTAAAATACCATAAATGTGTATAAAAGTGAAATGTATCTAAAGCTTGAATTTTCTATAAATTACCTGTAAAAATAAATGTTATTTGGAATAATTTTTACATAGATGTAAAGGTAAACCTATTAAGCGTCGTTATACCATAAAATAGAAACAGAACTTTACAAATAAAGCGACCTGATTCCGCGTCATTTAACAGTATCAGAATTAATGTTATCAAAAATTTTCTTGTGGATCGTTTGTTCCCTGGAGTTCTCTGAGAATGATAACGTATTAAATCTATTTACTTAGATGTTTAAAACCTACGTTGTTGATACTATACTCCTTGCATGGGTTCGCGTGAAACAAATGAGCGCACATAACATTTTAGAAATATGATACGTTGCTTAAAATAGTATCGTACAAAAGTGAAATGCAGAAGAAATATTTTGTATACATTGATAGCACAAAATGGTTTGACAGAGATTAATGAGTTCTATATTTCTCCCGTACTCTGTGCAAAAGAAAAAAGATGTTTGGGAATTCAAAATATAGAAGTGTATAATGCGAAAATGATTGTCACAAAGAGTTATTTCAGATATGAAGAAAAGCAAGTGTGCTTAGGTCTGTTTCTTGACATAGAGAAAGCCTTCGATAAAGTGTGGCATAATGAGTTACTACTGAAGAACAGGAATTATGTCTCCCATACAGATTTCAGAATAATAGCATCCTATCTGCATAACCGATCTTTTATCAGTAAAATATCAAAGTGCACAATCCAGATCACAACCGATCTTCTCTGGTGTTCTACAAGAAAATATTCTATTATGTGTTTCAAATGGGGAGGTATTTGCTCTTGAGCACTACTAGGTGAGCAGCCAATCGGAGTCCTGCGGTGTTGTATTGCATTCTAAGTGGTGTATGACGAGCGCCAAACTAATCAAACTCTAATAAATACTATTTGCGCTAAGACAAAAATTCAGGTTTTGCAAAAACTTATCCATAAGGAAGGAGAGAGTAACGTATTTAACATAACCCTAAAACCCCTATATTTTTAGCTCAAATAGTTTTCCTAATACAAATAAAGTAGATACCATTATATTATAACAATACATAGCGACGTAAGCACTGTAATGAATATCATTATTGGTTGGCATGTATACGTGAACGTATATTTGTAATTACTCAGAACTGAAACGTAAACATTTGACATGACGTGATAAAAGAAATATGTACTTTGAGTAAGTCAAGGTGTTTGTTAAATTCAATGAGAGGAAACGATACACTTCCTGCTGGTCTGGCAGAACGTGTCTGGTCACATTATATCTTTGTTTATGAATGGTTCGTAATTTCTATTTACTCTAGAGAGTTCAAAGCAGCATTATTCAGTTACTCTTCCATGAAAAAGTGTATCAGCTGGATGAATGAGACGCAATCCACCTTCCCCCCTTACTACTGCTAGAACAATCCAATAGAGTTAATGTGGGCTCAAATTATGTTGCAAACAGAAACACTATTTTTAAACTGACTGACGTTGAACGACTTTATTCACGAAGAAATAGACAAGGAACACAACAAGACTGGGAAAACTATGTGAGACATCAGATAAACTACAAGAAGACGACTTTTGTTAAGAAATAGCACGTAACGAGATTTTAGAACCTATCATCATAAATTTGTGACCTGCGCCGTGGCCGTAGCGGGCTAAGGCAGCATGCCTTGGTCCCTGGCTACGGAAAGCAGCCCGGGTTCGATCCCACCAAAGGGGTGGGGATTGTAGGTCCCAGGTATAGGACCGGAGCCCACTCAGCATCGTGAGGAAAGTGAGGAGCTTACGTTAGGTAAGCGGTCCTGGTCACGAAAACCCACATTTCGGCTGGGGGATGCCGAGATACTGACCACATCTCCTCCCCGTATCGGTTGGATGATCGTCCACCTCTGCCGTGCGTAAGTGGGCGTGAGGCCGGCAGTCGGGTTGGTAGGCCTTGGCCCTCTAAGGGCTGTCACGCCATGGGATATTTATATATAAAATAGCGGTATATTTACTTAGTAGCTTGGGCCAAGGAGAGGTTTTTGAAGCTCTTGTGTCGCAACAAATATGTTATTTAAAAGGCACTTGGTGTTTTTAGTCACTTGTTCACAGATAAAAGACAGACGACACAAGCGTTTGTGCAGATCAGAACCCCCATATAAATTATTATTTTCGGTGTAATTTCTATATTAAATATTTATTGGAAAACTACGTACTTACTATAAGTTCCTAATGGGGTTGCACAAATGGATTTAGGAAGATATGGTAGCAAAGCTAAAATTATGGAAAAATAAAAGAATTGGAAACTAATATTTTAAAGCAGTGTTTAGAAATGCAGCAAAAATGTATTAAAGAAGATACTTGGTACAAAAGTATAGAATAAATTCTGAATGAAATAGGATATGGGGTTATGTGGATGGATAGAAATAGATTAGAGGAACGCTCACTTTCTTCTCGGGCAGACAGCCAGGTGAAAAGATGATTAGATATCAACGTTTTGGGAGTGTGCATCTCTCCCATCATCAGGATATTTATAAAATGTTAAAACCACAGATGAAACACTAGATATAACACAACTATAAACAAAGACAAAACACTATCAAAAGTCGCATTACTGAACAAAAGACTGCTTCCAGTAAATTAAATGCCAGGTCATGAGATGGCGTGAGTATAGAAAATTGTGTCAAAGAAACGTTACTACTTAAGGGTATGTATGACTGAAATTTTCAAATTCTGAACTAATAATGCTAGCTTTTTCAAATTTACACCATAGGTGTAGTATATTGTAAACATGTTACAACCTAAATTTAAACCATTTTTCTCCAGCAGTTTAGAAATTATGATAAATTTTGTATGTTTTTTGTTACGTCACTAAAAAAGTCCCTTGCGACAAAATATTTTGAATTTTGGTCTAATATTTTAACCCTATGTTCATAATACACATACTTTTTGAAATTGCTCTGGGTTTTTCTGTGTCTCCTTTAGTTTAGGTCACAAAATTTTTTAATTTACAAATATTTTTTTTTTTTTGCCTAAAAAACTGTAAGTTTTGTTTTAGTTAATTGATGGAAATTAATCATTTCTCCACACTAGCCGTATATAGGCTAAGGTATTTGATGGATAGAGTCAACATGAAAAATTCAATGCCATGGCCGGGATTTGAACCACGGATCTACTGGTTTCCGTCCAGTCGCTCTTAACCTTTGAGCTACCATGGTCAACGTGCCTTCCTGACATTAAATTCTCCAGTTGACTCGTATTTCCCCGGTAGACCACTAGGGGCTCTCGCATCCGAGGTACACCGTTCGTGGCGACTTACTATTGTAAGTACTTAAGTCCCAGGCTTCATCATTTAACTCTTATTATTTTAGTTAATTGATGGAAATTAATCATTTCTCCACACTAGCCGTATATAGGCTAAGGTATTTGATGGATAGAGTCAACATGAAAAATTCAATGCCATGGCCGGGATTTGAACCACGGATCTACTGGTTTCCGTCCAGTCGCTCTTAACCTTTGAGCTACCATGGTCAACGTGCCTTCCTGACATTAAATTCTCCAGTTGACTCGTATTTCCCCGGTAGACCACTAGGGGCTCTCGCATCCGAGGTACACCGTTCGTGGCGACTTACTATTGTAAGTACTTAAGTCCCAGGCTTCATCATTTAACTCTTATTATTTTAGTTAATTGATGGAAATTAATCATTTCTCCACACTAGCCGTATATAGGCTAAGGTATTTGATGGATAGAGTCAACATGAAAAATTCAATGCCATGGCCGGGATTTGAACCACGGATCTACTGGTTTCCGTCCAGTCGCTCTTAACCTTTGAGCTACCATGGTCAACGTGCCTTCCTGACATTAAATTCTCCAGTTGACTCGTATTTCCCCGGTAGACCACTAGGGGCTCTCGCATCCGAGGTACACCGTTCGTGGCGACTTACTATTGTAAGTACTTAAGTCCCAGGCTTCATCATTTAACTCTTATTATTTTAGTTAATTGATGGAAATTAATCATTTCTCCACACTAGCCGTATATAGGCTAAGGTATTTGATGGATAGAGTCAACATGAAAAATTCAATGCCATGGCCGGGATTTGAACCACGGATCTACTGGTTTCCGTCCAGTCGCTCTTAACCTTTGAGCTACCATGGTCAACGTGCCTTCCTGACATTAAATTCTCCAGTTGACTCGTATTTCCCCGGTAGACCACTAGGGGCTCTCGCATCCGAGGTACACCGTTCGTGGCGACTTACTATTGTAAGTACTTAAGTCCCAGGCTTCATCATTTAACTCTTATTATTTTAGTTAATTGATGGAAATTAATCATTTCTCCACACTAGCCGTATATAGGCTAAGGTATTTGATGGATAGAGTCAACATGAAAAATTCAATGCCATGGCCGGGATTTGAACCACGGATCTACTGGTTTCCGTCCAGTCGCTCTTAACCTTTGAGCTACCATGGTCAACGTGCCTTCCTGACATTAAATTCTCCAGTTGACTCGTATTTCCCCGGTAGACCACTAGGGGCTCTCGCATCCGAGGTACACCGTTCGTGGCGACTTACTATTGTAAGTACTTAAGTCCCAGGCTTCATCATTTAACTCTTATTATTTTAGTTAATTGATGGAAATTAATCATTTCTCCACACTAGCCGTATATAGGCTAAGGTATTTGATGGATAGAGTCAACATGAAAAATTCAATGCCATGGCCGGGATTTGAACCACGGATCTACTGGTTTCCGTCCAGTCGCTCTTAACCTTTGAGCTACCATGGTCAACGTGCCTTCCTGACATTAAATTCTCCAGAGCGACTGGACGGAAACCAGTAGATCCGTGGTTCAAATCCCGGCCATGGCATTGAATTTTTCATGTTGACTCTATCCATCTGTAAGTTTTGTGTTTGAAAATTAAAAATATTTGCTTATATACATTTCACAATAAAACCTAGGGCAATTTCCATTCCTCATGATATTCTGAACCTGTGTAGGAAATATCATGGATGTAGTACAAAAACTGCATCGCAAGGAGCATTTTACAGGAAGAAAAATGCTGAAAATATGAACATTGAGAAAACAGCGATTAAAGATTTGATTGCATAACTCACATTAAAATCCACCAGGCTGATAGGTTGGACCCTCAGATTTCTTTTTCCTCTCCTCTGTTGCTGCTTTTCCCACCTTTTTCTTCTTTAGATGTTGCTTTTCTTCTGCACAACTTCGATTCTTACTGTGCAGGATACGAGTCTGATCTCGCTGCACTGAAGTTTTCCTTGCTGAGTCTACTACACTTTCACCTCTGATATTTCGCTGCAGCTCCAATGACTTAAGACTACCCATGTTAAACTCACTGATGCTTTTAATAACAGCAAGATTCAATTTTTGTTTTGATATGAAAACTTCCTTTGGGCACTTATTCCATATGATATGATGCAAAGATTAATTGGCATTCTATGTTTTTCCTGTTTTGCATCTCTCTAGTAATGTTGTAGAAGCCAGCCTCTGATATATTGGCAACATTTTAGGAACTATTTTGTCTGAAAGCCTTATTTTTCTTTTCTTGAATTGAAAATTTAAGAACGGAAAACAGACAAAGAATGTGGATGTAGGCAAAAGAGGGCGTGACTCTGACAGAGTTTAAAGGCCACCGACATTTAAATAAGCATTTAAAAATGGCGTTCGGAGACAAATTATGCATTTTTCACATTCGGGAATGTCTAAATTATTGTATAGAATTAAAATAAAAAAAGTTGTTATTTTCACGATTTTCATGAAATTTCAGTCATACATACCCTTAACTTGATTATCAAGCTGTATAGATCTGTGCTTCATAAGTGGATGGATTCCCATTTCTAAGGCCGGTTTCCAAGAGGAGCTGAACTGAAATCCAACATCACGATTAAGTGTGCTCCTTTCAGAGGAAATCGCCAAAGCCTTCTTAACTCTCCACTCCCAGTAACTGTTGCATTTTGCCAAGCTGGTCGTCTCCCGAAAATTGGCCTGTATGGTCGTTATCAAAACAATGCTCTGCTAGTCCAGACTTCGCAGGTTGCATTAAACGAATGCTCCGTTCATGTTCGATTATTCTGGTAGCGATGGTCCTTCCGGTTTGTCCTATATACGGTATTCGTCGCCAGGAAAGCTTCAGGTCTTAGATTAGAGGAAAGTTTCTGGAAAAGAGTCAAAATGAGGACAGAAGACATAGAAAGGCAGGATATAATGGGTAGTTTAAATTCCAAAACCTCACTATGTACTTATAGAGAGATAAAAATAAATTGGAAAAGAGAAAAAAATGTTGATATTTCTGACAAAATGAAAAGAGAAGGCTTCGCATGGGCCGGAACAGGAGTGACAGGGTTAAAGGAATTAGGGGAGAGAGACGAACAACAAGATGTATAATATCTAATACGAAAATAAATGGTTTGTGTCATTTATTGATATAATGTGAGGAAACAAAGAATTGGAGAGGAAAAGTACACAAAAGGAAGTGGACTATGTTACCTAGTGAAATTTTAGTTAAAAGTAATTGAGTATTAAATCAAGAAACAATGTATTGGAAATAGGAACGCAATTAGGTTAAGTGAGAAATAAATTGTTAAAAACAAATTAGGAATAAGGGTAATCATGATACTGTACGATGGCTGTTCAATAAAAAATGATCATAATTTTTTACGGTCATTATTTTTCGCAATAACATTCAATCTTATTATATTACGTTAGCTTAATGTAAAACAAACACGCCGTAGTAGTTTCATTGTTGGTACTCCTGGTTCCCGCCTGTGAGAACCCGGCAAGTTCAGACATGTTCAGTATCGCCTACCGCTGCAATGGAGGTAACATGCAGTTAAAGTTGATGTTCGAGGAAGATCCGGAGTTTCTTTCAAACGTAATCACTGCTGATGAAACTTGGCTATATCACTTTGATCCTGAGAGCAAACAGCAAAGCTCAGTGTGGAAATCTCCTTCATCACCAACCCCTCAAAAAGCAAAAGTGGTTGCTTCTGCTGGGAAAGTTATGGTCATCTCATTCTTTGATATTCATGGAATGGTTTATCAGCATGTTGTACCTGCACACACATCAGTAACTGGACAATACTACAGGGATGTTCTGAAAACATTACAAGTCCATATCAGGCGCAATAGACCACATTTCCGTGAAGCAGGCTGGATGCTGCACCACAATAATGTGCGGCCGCATATTGGCAATGTTGTTGCTGAATATCTTGCGATACTCAACGTGAAGTACATCCCTCGCCCTCCCTATGGTCCGGATTTAGCCCCGTGTGACTTTTTTCTATTCCCTAACTTGAAGAAACGCCATCGTGGGAGACATTATCCATCATCAGAAGCAGTGGTGAAGGCTGCGGGGGCGATTTTGAAGGATCTATCAAAAATGGTTTCCAGTATGTCTTTGAAGACTGAGAGAAACGCTGGGACAAGTGCATCGCATTCAGGGGAGACTATTTTGAGAAGGAACATCAAAATTATGAGGATGAGGTACGTTGTCAAAAAAGGAAATTGTGATCATTCCTTATTGAACAGCCCTGGTACTTTACGTGAGCATTTTGAGAAAATGCAAAATAGCTGTATATTTGCCTAGTAACTTGGGCCGAGGAGAATTTTTTTAAAATCTTGTGTCGTAACAAGTATGGTATTTAAAAGACACTTGGCATTTTAATTACTTGTTCATAGACAAAAGACAGACGACGCAAGCGTTTGTGCAGATCAGGAGCCTACACTCCCTTCAAATAAATTATTTTCGGTGTAATTTCTATATTAAATATTTATTGGAAAACTACGTACTTACTGTAAGTTCCTAAGTGGGAGAGATTGGACAAATACATTTTTTGGGAGTGGGGGTAAACTCAGAAGGCATTAAAACGGTATTTTGGGAGAAAATTAATTTTAAAACACAAAACGTACATGACGTTGGCGGTATTCTATAAAAAGTTCAATTAAACCTATAATACACTTAATTTCAAGACATCTGTGCTATAATAGTACATTCCGAAACACCAAATTCCTTGAACGTGTATGGTATGTTAGTAATTCTATGGGGAAATGTATAACTTGGCAAATCAGAAGCTGCTACCTTAGTGCAGTTGGCACTTCCTGCTGAGCTGATCTTTCTTTCCTACTTCCTCCCAAGGATTTACTCTGCCGCAGTGCTTACATTAAAGCTGACCACTTCATCAACACACGGTCACAGCATAAAGAATTATTCCCACCCTATTCACAATTACCCGCGGTGAAGCCAAATAATAATTAGAATAGGAATGCTGGCGCCCTTTTGTTTCGTAGTCTGGTCGTTTATTTACAGGGGAGCTAGTAGTCTGTCCGTTTGTAGCTTCAGGCTGCTTTGAAAACACCCTGGCAGGAAATGTAATGAAAATTCACGTGCAAAAACGCTATTTTAATGGCAATTTTTGAATAAAAACAAATCACATGACCTTCTTTGTCCGGTGTTCTGTATACTACTCTTACAAAAGTTGTTGCCAACTGTTATTCAGATGACTTCAGTTCACGTCTGCACATTCATTGTATGTACCTAATAGTAAGTAATGCGACTGTCAGATTTTTAAAAAACGTGTCACTTTGTGATGGCGTCTACCTCGATAAAAAAAAAGAATAACGAAAAGAATAGTTATTTATGGTACTAATGAATCAATACAATTTTATCCACGAGTGGAAGATCTTTTATTTCCACGAGTGTTAAATAAGTCTTGTAGCATACGATGTTTTATCCAACACTTAACCTAATCATTAAAAAGGTTTACTACTTTATAAATTAAACTGTAATAAAATACGAAAATTATTCGTAATTTTATTTTGTGGAATATAAGGTTATTTAGGCCAAGGCCGGCTGGATGTATGTCCTTGGCTAATACCAATCAATGATGGCTAGCCTTTAACTGTTGGTATACTTTAAATAACAACTTACGGCAATATATTCATCATATTAAGAAAAATAATGTTTTACATAACTTTATTGAAGAAGAGGACGTTCCAGACAAAGTTCAGGAGGAAGTCAAGAGTGATTTATCAGATTTGTTAGAAGGAAATGTTGAAACTACAATAAATATTATACTTGAAATGTAGGCCAAATGATTGTACTTTATTCATACAGTTGCTAAAGTGATCCTTAACAATTAAGTGTTGCTTTAGTAGATTAGTTTCTATTATTAAAATACAACTTTACAAGTAAGGGTTGGTTAAAAAAAAAAAAAAAAAACCTTCCAAATTGAGAAGGTATCTCGAAATAGGTATGTTGAAATGGTTAACTTCATTATATACATAAATTTAAAATATAAATTCTAAATTTTAATGAAATCTTCCTATTTATTAATTGTACAAATGTCATTCAAAATTAAGAGGACTTTGGAACTTATATTAGAAAACTGAGAATATGCATTTCATAACTTAAACATGTGGTATTTTAATGAAATCGTTAAAGACAGAGTGGGATGGCTCAGGCCGATGCGTCTGTGGCCCCTATTTGGAAGGTCCAGGTTCTATTCTCGTGGCAGACCTACCTGATTCATGTTTTTTCGGGGTTTTCCGCGGTTTTGCACGGGATGCTGGGTAGATGAATTACATTCATCGCATTTCCTGTCCCTGCATTTCATCTCCATTATCATTTCACATCATATCTCATCTGGTGGTCTCTTTGAGGGTAGAAGTGTCGGCGGGAGTCTCGGCGGTGCATGGCAGGATGATATGCTCCTGGTAAACACTTCCTCCACCAGTAGCATGGTCTCCGAACTCGGGGTTGGCCTGGTGAATCATTTCAGGACCTCCATGGGTGGGATATCGTTGTGCTGGCCTGCCGGGGAGTTTCCAACTGGTCGCTTCTAGGGAACCTGCCCTCTGCACTGTCGTGACTGGTCACCCTCTGTCTCCTCTCGCCTCATCGTTAGAGAATGCTGAACTTAAAAACCAACTTGGGTTTTAAATCGTTTTTCCTTTGTTCTTTATGCTGCACACACACACACGCACACACACACACACACACACACACACACACACACACACACACACACACACACACACACACACACACACACACACACACACACACGCTGTACTGGATGAATATATCGATTTTTTTGTTTGGATAGCAATATCTCTTAATCTATTCTGCACTTGCTACGAAATGTAAATAAATAATGAAACAAAAAATTGTTTCCGAAGAATGAGTCGCGAGATTTTGAAGATTTGCCACCCCAAACTACATTTATATGTAAAAGCTTTAGTTAGTTTTTATTTTTTCAAATAGTCTCTAACGATTTTGATTAAAACAGCACAGTTTTGAACTACTTTCGTGACAAATGAAGTGTGAATTATCTGAGATTAGCCTCTGAAGTCTCTTTCATTCTGAATGACTTGTGCATGACTGGTAAACTGTAAGATATAAACAACAAACTACACAAAACACATGATTTATGTTAAATGTAGTTTTCGGAGATCTTTGTTGTTGGTTTGAATTTTATAAAGGTTTATACTTTTCCCATGCAAACACTTTCCTCCTTCCCTTCTTCCTTTCATCCTTCCTTCCTTTCTTCTTTCTTTCCTTCCTTCCCTGCTTCCGTCCGTCCTTCCCTCCTTCCGGTCTTCCCTCCTTCTCTCCTTCCTTCATTCCTTCCGTCCTTGCCTCCTTCCATCCTTGCCTCCTTCCGTCCTTCCCTCCTTCCCTCCTTGCCTCCTTTTCTCATTCCCTCCTTTTCTCATTCCCTCCTTCCCTTCTTTCCTCCTTCCTTCCTCCTTCTTTCCTTCCTGCCCTCCTTCCCTTCTTCCCTCCTTCCTTTCTTCCTTCCTTCCTTCCTTCCTTTCTTCTTTTCTTCCTTCCCTCCTTCCCTCCTTCCCTCCTTCCTTCCTTCCCTCCTTCCGTCCTTCCCCCATTCCCTCCTTCTCTCCTTCCCTTCTTCGCTCCTTCCCTCCTTCCTTTCTTCTTTCCTTCCTTCCCTCCTTCCCTGCTTCCCTTCTACCCTTCTTCCCTCCTTCCCCCCTTCCTTTCTTCCTTCCTTCCTTTCTACTTTCCTTCCTTCCCTCCTTCCCTCCTTCCTTCCCTCCTTCCCTCCTTCCTTTCTTCCTTCCTTCCTTTCTTCTTTCCTTCCTTCCCTCCTTCCCTCCTTCCATCCCTCCCTACTTCCCTTCTTACCTTCTTCCCTCCTTCCCTCCTTCCCTCCTTCATTTCTTCCTTCCTTTCTTCTTTCCTTCCTTCCTTCCCTCCTTCCCTCCTTCCGTCCTTCCCTCCTTTCGTCCTTCCCTCCTTCCCTCCTTCCTTTCTTCCTTCCTTTCTTCTTTCCTTCCTTCCTTCCCTCCTTCCCTCCTTTCGTCCTTCCCTCCTTCCCTCCTTCTTTTCTTCCTTCCTTCCTTTCCTTCCTTCTTTCTTTCTTTTAGCCTACATACTCTAAATATTCTAAGGACTTCACTGTCCACGTCGTGTTCCTGATTCTAAGGACTGTTCAGGCTTGATGGTTTGGTATCGGCTCCCAAATAAATGTTAGCAGTTTGTACAGGGCTTTGCTTGTGTGTTAACGAAATGTGTTGATGAGTAATGGAGTTTCAACTGCATTAACAAGAAGCACAGAATAACTATTATAAGAATGGTTCGTAGAAGAGTGCGTACAGAAAATAATATGAATGCAACGCATTGTGGGCCAATAGGCTGCAGCCTCATAGCCTGCCACCCACACATTTTGTGGGGAAAATAAGGGGGAGCATTTGCGCCATTCCAATATTGCCAACTAAACAACGTTTAATTTTGGTTTAACAGCATTGTAATTTATAGAGTAAATTTAGACGCAGTATGAACAGTTTATCACAATTACCCTAATAGGGCAAAACGATTGGGAGTATTGACCTTGTGGGTTGGCGCTCGTACATGTTTGTATTTCCCTATCAGTAAGCCGGAAGTGACGTAACAAACATCGTTTTTTGCCGTATAGTAATATATTCTTGTTGTACGATCGCGTTTTTTTTTTTTTTTTTTTTTTTTTTTTTTTTTTTTTTTTTTTTTTACCTTTTCCTGATGAAGAAAATGATGGATATTTATAATTCTATCACATGAATTTTTTTTCCAAGAAACAAGTCGTTGTAACATAGGACACGAGGCAATAGCACACGTGTTTTCTTGAAGTCAAATGTCGGCTGTGTTCACATTCATTTGTTGATTTTCGAGGCGATCACTCTAAACTAACATTGATTTCATCTAGTATTGTTTAACATTTGTAAAATATTCTTGTCTAACATCGCAATTATGATTGCTGATGTATGATGGTACATTATCTTGATGAAAGAGCACTATTTTGTGTTTCAATTTCGGTCTATTTTCAGTCAGCTCGTGTTGCAAATGATTAAACAATGAAGTATATATATATATATACATATATATATATATATATATATATATATATATCAGTGGCGGCTGGTGGGTTAAATTATTGGTGGTGCACAAATGAAAAATAAAATACAGAGTAGTAATGACTCATCTATTTATACAGATTCTCTGCTCTACTCTCCTTAGACCTGGCGAATCTATCGATAACTTTTGCGTTGAAGTCGCTGATCTTCATAACAAAATCTCTCTCAATTGAAAGCATTGCTAATGCTGACAATCGGTCCTGTGACATTGTGTTCCTAAGGAAAGTTTTTATTCTTTTTAAAGTTGAGAAACAGCATTCTGCTTCAGCGGTAGACATTGGCATAGTTAACAGTACTCGGAGGAGTTTGACATATTCGCTGAATGTAGCACATAAATTGTTTTCCTTGGTGAAGTCCATCAAGCACAAAGCGCCGGATATTCCACGAAATTCCTCTCGACTGTAAATTACAGTCAGTTCTCTACGAATTTTTGTTCCAATGATAAAAGCATAGAACCTTATTGTTTCTCTAAGGGAATCCTCTGGAAATGTCTTAGAAATTTTCTTGATGAAACAAAGTTGAGGCTACCAGATGCCCCATGAAACTAAATCTGTCCTTTGTTTCTCTAAGAATGTCACATACTTCAAGAACTTCTCTTCTTTTCACATCATGATCTTCTATTCTTCTCCTCTTAATTGCAGTTTCTTCGTGTTCCTCGATATCCACGCTATTTCTTACCTTTTGCACTTCCCTTTTAAATGCGTTTAGCTGGGCGATGGCAAATGTTACATTGCAGTCTCGTTTCTGCAGCTGATTGTACAAAATGTTCACATGGGGCATGATCTTGTAGAAGAAAGACAGCCAGAATACAAAATTATAATCTTTCAAAGTGGCCATAAACCCAGAAGCCTGAACAAGTGTGGCGTTGTTGTTTAACAGAGCTCTCTTCTGAATAACCTCCATGCATTTAATTAAATTCTCCCTGTGTTCGAAAAGCAGAGCGCACAGAAGCTAAGCCTGAAGGTCACGCTATAGCCGTTGCTAAGAGTAGGAGGAGCTAGGTTTATAAACCTCCATTTAAGCAATGTATAAGAAGCCCCTCCCATCTCTTCACCTTCCCGCAACCCCCTCAGAGAGCCTACATTTGGGCGAAATCTTAGGTTAACTCTTCGCTGCAAACCTGCGGCTCCTACAGCTAATCACTGTTTATTTCGACTTCTGCGGTCATGGGCAGCTACAGACGATAAGCGTAATTGAAACATGTTTGTATATAAAACAATGCAAACAAGTACAGCTTTAATGTGCAAAATGCACCTGTTGTATATTCAGAATCAGTGGGTGTAGCGCAAACCTGCAACCTTATGGAGGAACCGCCCCTGTATAATGGGCTCCAGTTATGGTTATGTCTTCTTCCAAGTAGTTTATGAGGATTATTTCTTGAGAAACCCAAAAAAAGCAGTGGCCATCACCTTAACCAATTGACAAAATAGTCCTTGCCTTCTTTGGTACACTTTCACCAGGCTTTGTCCATTATTTTGACTACTGTTTTGACTCTGATTGCAATAACGAATCCAAAATTCATCCACGGTCACAAATCAGCGCAAAAGTCTTGCAGATTGCGATTAAACATGAAGTGTCAGATTAAGATTAAGATGCTTTATTGTCACATACGCTTACAAATAGTGAGTAAAAACTCAGTAAACAGGTGACTCGTCAACAGTAGAAAATTTAAAATAATAATAATTACACAAAATAACAATAACACTAATAATATAAATACTAATAATACTAATAATATAATTACTAATAATATTAATACAACTATATACAAATATTGTTATAATTATGACATGTCCTTGGAATAATATTGTCAGAATATTAGAATTACAATATGACAAAAAATTTCATTATAATTCAATTTTATCATCCATATATTCAATAATCAAGTAGTAGGCTTTGTCCATTAGTAGGTTTTTATTGCTTTATTAAAGCATTTGAGGTTTTTCATTTCACGGATTCTTACAGGTAATTTATTATATATTTTTATTCCTGCATATTGTGGTCTTTTTTCATACAGTGCTAATCTGTGCATGGGTGGTTTTAGATTATTTTTATTTCTCGTTCCATGATTATGTTGCATTTTTGAATTATAAATTGTATCAAAATTTGAATGGATGTATTTATTTATTTCATACAGGTATTGGGATGGTAAGGTTAATATCTTCAGGTTTTTGAACAGGTTTCTGCATGAAACTTTTGGTCTTGATTGAGTCATTATGCGAATTATCTTTTTTTGACTTTTAAAGATCGTTTCCCATCCCGTAGAGTTCCCCCATAGTATTATTCCGTATGTCATCAAAGAGTGGAAGTAGCTGAAGTACACTATTTTTCTTGTTTCGAGGTTTGTTAATTTAGTTATGCAGCTCATATTGAAGGATGCACTGTTTAATGTTTTGGACAAACAACGGATGTGGTCATCCCATTTTAATTGTTGATTTAAAAAAAATACCCAACATTTTTTAGTTTTCTGTAGGATTTATAGCATCAGTTGTGATAAACCTCTCAGAATTCTTTCCTTGAGTACTGAACTGCATAACTGATGTTTTGGAGGTGTTAAGTTTGAGGCCATTACTCGTGCACCACTTCTGTAAGCGAGTTATAGTTTCGCTTAAATTGGTTTTTAACTGCTCTAGGTTGTGCCCATTGAGTAAAATGGAGGTGTCATCAGTATACATAATTGTTTTCCCCTTTGTGGAGTTAGGTAAGTCATTTGTGTAAATTATATACAGTAGGGGTCCCAAGACACTTCCTTGTGGGACTCCTGTTTTTATTTGTTCCCAATTTGATTCAACAGTTCCCTTTAGATTATTAATGACTGTTTTCTGTTTACGACAATTAAGATAATTTTGAAACCAGTTTAAAGCAACTGCCATAGAATTCTAACTTTTTTTAATAATATATCATGGCAGACGCAATCAAAAGCTTTAGAATTATCACATATCAGAACTGCTGTTTGTTGTTTCTTATCTATCATTTTAGAAGCATCATTTACCAAGGTAGTTAGGGCTGATATTGTTGAGTGCTTTTCCCGGAATCCATGATGTGAGTTACTTAACTTGGTGAATTGTTCAAAATAAGACATGAGTTGTGCATGCACAATCTTTTCAAGTATGGTGGAGAAAGTTGGAAGGATAGAGATAGGTCGAAAGTTTTTAAATTCGGCTTTCCCTCCTTTGTGTATAGCTTTAACTAGGGCGTATTTCATTCTCTCTGGAACAATACCCGTAGCTAGGGAATTATTAATTATTTGGCTAATTGGTTCGCTAATTTCATATTTTATTTTCTTAATTAGAAATGGTGACAGATCATTACAGCCTAGGAGGATTTTGGTTTGAGTTTACTGATACGCTTTTGTTCGACTGGGAGCAATCGCGGCATCCATCTGGCACACAGCTTTTTCATTGTCAATTTTTCAGTCAGGATATCATGCACTCGCTCAGTTGAGATGCCTACAGCCTCAGCAATCCCACGAATTTTGATTCGGCGGCCTTGTATAACCAGATCATGGAATTTTTCAATGGTGTCCTGTGTGATGAACTCAATTTGGGTGATTGCTTCAGCGTGTGAAGATCAACAAATAATATATCATGCGTTCTTCTTCGAGACTGTTGTAAGAAATTATTAATAGATGTTAAAGTGTAGTTTTGGGTTCTGAATGGCACAGCGATTTACTAAAGACATATCATAGGATGTCATACTTTAAGACTCTGCAAACGTCGCCTGATATGAAAGGGTTCTAAGGATATACATTAATGTACGTTTGAAAAGAGATAAATGTTGTACGGTAGTATAATTGTGTTAAGATAAGTAGATACACAATTGTCTTAGGCACGGTAGTAACAGCACTACTTACCAGAATTTGATTCCCGATCGAGGTATGGCGATTTTTCTCCCGCTGAGGGACCTAGTCCAGGCTGCACTCAGTTTCATTAGGTCCTTGAGGAGTAATTTCAGAAGCAAATTGCTTGAGAAATGCTATCTCTGGTTGCGAAGACCCCATATCCCGGCGGTGAGTTAGCGGAGGTTGACCACGTCCCATCCTCCAGTACTGCACTCCGCTCACGAAGCAGAGGTGTGGGACGCAGTGGTCGCAGTGTTGAGAAAAATTGTGGAAAGGCATTTAATCATACATCTGTGCAAAATTTGTTAAAAAAGGGTGCCAGGGTAGTTCTGCATGCGGCTCTCGTGCTGAAAAACCGTGGTTTGATTGTGGAAAACTTAAGTTGGCCTTATCTATGACAATCGTCTAAGTCTGGTGAAAAATCTGGAATTATTTTTTTTCGAGAGTATCTCAGCTTGTTTCTCGACATACTGTCCATTGATGGCTCCCCGTAGGGGGAGGGATGCGTCACTTTCAGCTGCCAAAGTGCGGGCGCTGCGGACCCCTAGCACTCGTGGTACCTCTGACGTTACTAGAGGAACCTCGGGCCGAATATTCGAGCCCCTCCCTCTGGGAGTTGTTCGGATTGGGTGGTCTCGAGGGGGCAGTGTGTCCCCGCCACCCACGGGAAATTGGGTACCTCTGGCCAGGCCTCGGCCGCCCGGAGGGGGTAGAGACTTGCCTCATAAGTCCCGGGTGCTAGCCTGCAGAGCTAGTAGCTCGTGTGCGGCCCTACCAAGGTTTTTGGTAGCCGGTTCATTAAGGACCGGCGCGTAAGTGACGTATCCACTTCCGTCCTGTCTGCCGTGTGCAGGCGGGGGGGGGGGCAGCTTATAAAATAGGTACTGCCCTACGGTAAATATACCCGAGAGGCCCGGGTTCAGGTCCTACGGGTGCAGGACTAATGGGAGTAGATCCTCGCACTTAATGTCCATTGATGGCTATGCACTTGGTCCAGCGATGTTCCAGCTTTTTTATACCGTCAGAAAAATAGATTACATCAAGGTCTGCAAAATACTCGTTGACGGTGATTATCACTTCATTTAATAAAAATTCCTTACCACCAAGACAAATTTTCAAGTTTGGGAACAGTTTGGGCTAAGTCTGGTGAATAAGGTGAATAAGGTCTGATGAGGAACCAATTCAAAGACCAACTTGTGCACTTTCGCCATGGCGATTGCTGACACATGCGATGGTGCATCATCTTGGTGAAAGAGCACCATTTTCCGTTTCAATCTCGGTCTCTTTTCAGCCAACTCATGTTGCAAACGATCCAACAATGAAGCATAATAGGTTCCGGTTATTGTTTTGTCTTTTCCCAAGTAGTCTATGAGGATTATTCCTTTAGAATACCAAAAACAGTGGCAATCACCTTTCTAGCTGACAAAATGGTCCTTGCTTTCTTTGGTGAACTTTCTATTGTTTTGACTACTGTTTTGACTCTGGTGTGTAATAATGGTTCTAAGCTTCATCCACAGTCACAAATAGGCGCAGAAAGTCTTGTGGATTACGATGCCTAGAGCCTTAGCAATCTCAAGAATTTTGATTCGTGGTCTTGCATAACCAGATCGTGGATTTTCTCAATGGTGTCTGTCCTGTGTGTTGACCTCAATTGGGCGACCAGAGCACGATTCTCTTCTTTCCTTCTAACACCACTTTTAAATTCATTGGCCCAAAAGTAAAAGGTCTCCAGCGATGGTGCAGAGTCCACGTGAAGTTTAATTCAGCTTTGACTTGTGCGGCAGTCCAGCCCTTCAAGTAAAAATGCTCAATAACAGCACGAAACTCTGTTTTTTTTTTTCCATTTTCAATCGCAGCTGTCACATTGACAAGTTCAGATGGCTGTCAACAATGAACTGTGCATTGTAGCACATTCAAACTTTCTGTACAATCTTTTGAATAATCAAATTTACCATCCACAAAGTTGCAACAAAAATTTCAATCCATTCATGGAAATTTACCATACTTATCAAACGACCCTTGTATATCCCACGCTTGACGAAATTTTGGTGAAAATACTTTTTTGTTGGGGTCAAAATGACAGAATTGCATGATGATTTGATTAATCCTCAACAGAAGACGTGATTTTATGGTACTTCTTATGTTTTCTAGATATGAATTTGAAGAATACTCTACTATTATGTTGATTTAAATAAAAACGCACCTACACTAATGAAACACCAACATGGAATTTGGAACAAATTGCCTTAGTGTCATTGTAATGTTTGGAATATTGTTCAGAATTTAAAGTAATCTTTATGAAACATTTTTTAATTTATCAGAGTGAAGCAGTTTCCGTAATATATGTTGATTAAAGCATGGTAATGCAGTTATCAATGCAAGGTCGATAGTTAGGTCATCTAGTACATCCGGGTTTCAAACGTATGTATTTAATGCAAATCTGCACAATACATTAACAATAGGTTAGTAATATTTGATGTACTCATATATGTTTTAGCAAACAGAGATGAATCTGAATGCAGTTTTAAAAATACGAACATTGCATCGAACATTCGAACATTCAAATATTTATTTTAAAATGTATGATCTAAACACGACTTAAAAATAATTACACCAAATTTGTAATCATAGTTCTTTATACAAATATAAGATGTGTTAAAAAGCAAACCACTAGCAAAATACTTTGGATTTTTGAAAATTCACAGATCGGCACGATTTTTATTAAACTAACAGAAATGAAAACTACTACGAGAAAAATAATGGGAGTAACAAAACTCAATAAATGCAAAATAAATAGACTGTTAATTGATGGGAATTATCATTTTTTTCACACTAGCCTTATATAGGTTTTTGATAGATAGAGTCAATATGAAAAATTCTACGCCATGGCCGGGATTTGAACCACGGATCTCCTGGATTTCATCCAGTCACTCTTACTCATTGAGCTACCATGCTCAACTTGCCGTTCTGACATTAAATTCTCCATTTGACTCGTATATTTCCCCGGTAGACCACTAGGGGCTCTCGCATCCGAGATACACCGTTTGTGGCGACTTACTATCGTAAGTACTTGAGTCCCAGGCTTCATCATTTAACTCTTATTATTTTTGTTAATTGATGGAGAGTAATCATTTCTTCACACTAGCCGTATATAGGCTAAGGTCAGATGGAGAATTTAAGGTCATGACGGCAAGTTGGCCATGATAACTCAATGGGTTAGAGCGACTGTACGGAAACCAGGAGATCGATGGTTCAAATACCGGCCATGGCACTGAATTTTTCATGTTGACTCTGTCTACCCAAAATCTTAGAACATATACGGCTAGTATGAAGAAATGATTAATTTACATCAATTAACTAAAACTATTTACATACATGGAGTGGTGTTCCAAAATATAGCAGAGCAAGAGCAGGTGTATCCATTATGGTTATTTGCTGACGACCAAGTAATTGTCGCCCAAGATCTCGAAGATGCCGATTACATGAGTAGGAAATTACAAGAAGAATATGGGAAGTGGGGCTTGAAAGTAAATTTGAAGAAAACTGAACATCTGACAGCAGGCACTGAAGATATAGAAATTGAAGGGCAAAAAAATTAAGGAAGTCAAAAGTTTCAAGTATATGGGATCGATATTACAACAAGAAGGATCACCAAAATTAGAAATAGAAGAATATGTTTAGGAAAAAGAGCTATTGGGATGCTAAATTCAATCTTATGGAGTAGTAATATTTTGGCCAAAACGAAACAATTAATTTATAAAGGTGCGAAGGGTGGGAAAGCAGCAGAAACTTGGACAATCAGCAGAATACAAGAGCAAAGGAAATGGACTTCTGGAGAAGGCCTGCCAGGGAGTCAAGAAGGGGTGGGATAAGGAATGAAATAATAAGAGAGTTGGCAATTAATTGACGTAATAGTGGTTAACTATAAAGCCCGGGCCTTAAAGTACTTACACGTTGTAAGTCGCCATTAAGGTAGTTGTCTGATGTGTTTATGAGAACTCCTAAGTGGTTTACAGGGAAAATACGAGTCAGTTGGAGAATTTAATGCCATGTCGGCACGTTGGCCATAGTAGCTCAATGGTTAGAGCGGCTGGACGGAAACCAGAAGATCCGTGGTTCAAATACCGGCTATGGCATTGAATTTTTCAGTCTGACTCTACGTTTCCGCAATAAGAGAGTTGTTGAATGTGGAAAGAGATGTTATAGAAGTGTTAAATGAGAAACGACTACAATATCATGGACACATATTAAGGATGGATGATGGCAGATTACCAAAAGACGCCAGAAGGAAGAAACAGGAAGGGAAGACCTAATGATCAGTGGATGAACAAAGTGACAGAAATGACTGCTTGATGTAGATACATTAGATAGGGAGAAATGAAGGTAAAGAATTGCTCTGTAAATGTTATGTTGTGACACAATTTTCTAGTTGGCTATCGGTTTGGTTGAGGTAACCTACAGCATTGTAGAAATCACGTTTTAATGAATGTATTTAAAATACCCCATATTTAATACATTTGCAAAATAAAAGAAATGAATGACTTTTCGTGGTGTTTATTTTGAAGGGGCCTGGCCGCACCTTCTCTGGTGTCAAGCAGATAGTAACCCGTCTTGTGCTACTACTTTGATGACAACTGCATTTCCACAGTCTGTGTCAACATCCGGTACAGGTACACACATATTCTTGTAGTGGTAAGCTTTACGTGGCTCGGATTACACCTAATACTTCCGTCTTCCAATGTTTATTATCGGAAGTATGGTCGCCGGGGTGGGGATTGATCAAATAATGAAATTACTGATCAAGTATAGTACAGTTATGTGTTAAATAAATTGTTCATTAATTTAAACCCTAAAGTAGACTAATATTAGGTTTATAAACAAAGGGTATATTCACAAACTCATCTACTACTGAATAAAGATCATAGCTTCTTCACGAAAAAAGTAACAAACATTGTAATGTGCCTTCTTGATCTGGTGCTTATATATGAGGGTTGAGTGATACGTCCCAGGCTTCACAATAAAGACAAACATTTTAATTTTTTTCTTTATTTCTCAACAGAACCTCCAGAAAGACTAATATCTACATTTGTCATAATTAAACCATCTAGTAGAGCTATTTATCATGGTCCTCACAACAGTTGTTTACCGAATTAATGATCTTTATTGATATAAAAAGTAAAAAAAGTAATGTCTCCTATTTTTTTTCTCTTTTAACTACCAAGAAAATTGAATCCAATTTACATAGCTTGAAAACTACAACACTGACGATTAATTTGTCACTATTCAGTATAATCTCCGTCCTTTTCCACAGTTTTGGTCCACCTTTTAACTAGGGCATGTATTCCAGTGTGGTAAAACACACGGTCTTACTTCCTAAGCCATTGACACACGGACGTTTTCACAGCCTCCTCATCTTCAAAATGAATCCCACGATGAGCTTCCTTTAGTGGCCCGAACAGATGGAAGTCTGATGATGCCAGGTCAGGTAAGACTTGCCATCCCAATTTCTCAATTTCTGCAGTGGTGTAACGGCTGGTGTGTGGTCTTGCATTGTCATGCAAAAGAAGAACATCCGCCATAGTTTTTGTTGGGCGAACTCGGCGAAGACGTGCTTTCAGCTTTTTGAGTTTTCTGACGTATTCGACAGAATTTATTGTGCATCCCTGCTCCAAAAAGTCAATCATAAGCACACCCACTGCATCCCAAAACACTGCCGCCATAACTTTCCCTGCCGACCGCTGAGTTTTGAATTTTATTTTCTTCGGTGACGTGTGATACTATTCCATTGACTGCCTCTTTGATTCAGGTTCAAAAAAATGAACCCACGTTTCGTCTCCAGTAACAATTTTTTCCAGAAACTCCTTCTCCTCCAAATTGAAGCGCTGCAAGTGTTCGGAGGCTATTGTTTTCCTAGCTTCTTTGTTTTGAGCGGTTAACATTCTTGGTGCCCAACGTGAACAAAATTTTGAGTAACCCAGTTGTTGAATAATCGTCATCACACTGTCTTTACTGAGGGAGGTGATGCGACACAATTCACCTGTTTTTATCTTGCAAAAATCAACGTGAAGTACATCCCTCACCCTCCCTATAGTCCGGATTTAGCCCCATGTGACTTTTTCTATCCCCTAACTTGAAGAAGCGCCTTCGTGGGAGGCGTTATCCATCATCAGAAGCAGTGATGAAGGCTGCGGCTGTGATTTTGAAGGATCTCTCAAAAATGGTTTCCAACGTGTCTTTGAAGACTGACAGAAACGCCGGGACACGTGCATCGCATTCAGGGTAAGGCTATTTTTGAGAAGGACCATCAAAATTATGAGGGTGAGTGAAGGTACGTTTTAAAAAAAAGATTGTGCCCATTCTTTACTGAACAGCCCTCATATTTTTAAGAACGTCAGCAATTTCGTAAAATGTTCCTTGTAATGGATAGGGGAATTTTCTAGAAAATGTATCGTATCCTTGGAAGATGTTAATTTAAATTATGATGATCACAAGTACGTGCACTATCTAAAAATGCTATTTTTAGATTCGGTAGTTCCCAAAATATTTATTTCTGGTGAAATCTCGACATCGTGGATGCAACGCGATTGCTGTTAAGTGGTTTTCTCACGTTAGGTCACTTCTACAAATGTTAGCAGCATGTTTCTACAATAATAGGAGCTGAAACCACGGTTTTGTCAACATAAGAACAGTTGAATATCTGGGTGCTCTGATTCAGTGTGAAGTTCTCACCGCTTTTGTTAACAGTTGACTCTATGCCTGAAAAACAAAAAGTAACCTTTGAAGTTAGTTTTCCTTTTTTGTTTGTTTAGTACGAAATTTTTAACCTGTTTTATGGCTGGGGCGGCGCTCTTGGTTTTGTAAGTTAAGGGACAGAAGGTACCTTGTCCGCCTTACAGGGTATAAGGTCAGAAGCTATTTTAAGGCAGTGTTTGCGATGAGTAGTATCGAAAAAAGTCCACTTTCATGAACTCCGCCGTTTAGTTAGTCAGTGGTCAGTTAAGGAAAGTATGAATCATGAAATGATGATGCATTGGTGGGACTCCTTCGTAACAAGGAAAGTTTTATCGGATCAATCAAACGTGTATTCCATTAGACTTAAAAATAAAGTAATTATTTTGATTCACGTGAATTTCCTACCCACTTATGCTGATTTTTACATAATTTCTACAAGTTATTCTTGCAATATTTAATTCTTCTATATGTGTACTTCAAGTTAAATGAGGTAAATGTTTGTAGAAAAGTTTAATTGCTCATTTAGGTACCAGGGAGATAGCAATAGTGAGATGATAAAAAATGGGTCGCTACGTACCCATATTCCTATTTATTGCAACATAATACAGTGTTTGAACACAATTAAGCCGTGTCATTTGTAATAACTACTCTCTCTCTTAAAAGTAAACAACTAGAAATGTCAAAAATTTGTCATTCATCTCTCTCTCTCTCTCTCTCTCTCTCTCTCTCTCTCTCTCTCTCTCTCTCTCTCTCTCTCTCTCTCTCTCTCTCTCTCTCTCTCTCACACACACACACATACAAAACATAATTATTCGAAATCAACGAAGTTGTCATCTATACTGTAATAGGCTCTGCTTAACAAGAATTTAGTCAGTTTAGATTTAAACTTAGAGCTGACACAGTATTTTTTAGACTTTCCGGAAACTTATTAAGTAGTTTTGGACCAAAGTATTGGGGCTTATGTTCAAAAAGTTTTAGTCTGTGACCTTTAACTATATAGTTATTCTTTCCCCTTGTTTCATATGTGTGGACACCGTTATTTGTGGAGGTTATATTCCTGTTATGTATAAAAAGTATTGTTCGCAGAATAAATATGCAGGGAAGAGTAAGTATGTTTAATTTTTTAAAATACGGCCTGCATGAACTCGTACGTGTTATTTTTGCCAGGTATCTGACAGCTCTTTTCTGTAGGAGAAAAATTCTGTTAGTTTAATTTGGAAGTGTGTCCCCACACTTCGATGCCATAAGAAATGTGTGAATATATTAATGCAAAATATACTCACTTACTAGTATCTACTGAGAGAAAATTGGCTAAATATCGCAACACAAAAAGTCCTCAGCTTAATTTACTTTCTAGTTTGTCAATGTGATTGTTCCAAGTTAACTTGTCATCAAGGATTAAAACTAAAATGTTTACACTTTTTACACACTGGACTAGACTGTTGTCTATATTAAGCTGAGGTTCGAAAGGACGTCTCTTAAAATCAAATAGAATTAATTCGCTTTTTTGTGCATTTATTGACCTTGGAATTGCAATAACTGGAGGTGAACAGTGCGTCAAAAAATGAAAATGTTCAAAATAGTAACGGGAACGCCTGAAACCACAAAAAGTTCTTATTTTTAAGTTTAGCATTATTTAACCGGTTAGGTAATATCAGACGACGGATGAAGTGGGTGAAATGGTACTCAAATGAGCCCGGGATCCATTACAGTAACGGAAAACTTAGTGCAATACGCCCACTTTTGTAGCGTAGGTAGTGGAGTATCCGCCTCAGTTGAAGAGCTCCCAAGTTTGAATCTTGGTCAGGGTGAGTTATCTCATGACTTTATTTGGAGGATGTAAAAAAATTGCATTCCACCGAAAAATTTGATTCCACATTTTGAGACTCCAGGAATAAACAAAAAATCATTTTTAGAATAGCATCTATGTGTGAATAAGTGAACATCATACATAGGTGGTATGAAAATGTTCCGACCTAATAAAGATACTAGACATTTTATTAGATTTTTTATTTTATTTTTCAGCATAGTCTCCTTGTAACTGTATACACTTCTCCTAGCGATGTTCAAATAGCATTCGGCGTTTTTCTCTTGTTCACGAAGATGATTGTCTCTTCATTTGACGAAAACCTCTGTCCTCCGAGCGCAATTTTCAGATGAGGGAACAAATAGAAGTCACTTGGGGCTAGATCTGGTGAGTAATATAACAAAATTTAAAATAATCGAAAATATAAAATAATTTTTGGATCTGAAATCAAAATTTTCATAACGCACTTTGAGAAATTCACTCCAAACACATCAGCTGAAAGAGGAATTCCAACGGCAAAGGGGTTCACAAATAGTTGAACCATAAATCTCTCTTCAAATGCAGAATGTACCGCAGAAAAAAGCACCAGAATAAAAATTATTTTTAAATTAGCTTCTTACTAATGTAAATCAGCTACCTTTAAATAAGGATATACAATAAATTTAATGTCAAAGAAATATTTATCCACGAGTGGAAGATTTGTTAATTTCCGTGAATGTATACATACATAGGTGGTTTGAAATGTTTCCGACCTAATAAAGATTCAAGATATTGTTTCCAGAATTTTTATTTTTTATTTTTCAACATAGTCTCCTTGTAACTCTACACACTTCTCCCAGCGATGCTCTCATCTCTGTAACACGTCCAAATAGTACTCCGCGTTTTTCAACATAGTCTCCTCGTAACTCTACACACTTCTCCCAGCGATGTTCCCATCTCTGTAATCCGTCCAAATAGTACTCGGCGTTTTTCAACATAGTCTCCTTGTAACTCTACACACTTCTCCCAGCGATGCTCTCATCTCTGTAACCCGTCCAAATAGTACTCGGTGTTTTTCAACATAGTCTCCTCGTAACTCTACACACTTCTCCCAGCGATGCTCTCATCTCTGTAACCCGTCCAAATAGTACTCGGCGTTTTTCAACATAGTCTCCTTGTAACTCTACACACTTCTCCAAGCGATGCTCTCATCTCTGTAACCCGTCCAAATAGTACTCGGTGTTTTTCAACATAGTCTCCTCGTAACTCTACACACTTGTCCCTGCGATGCTCTCATCTCTGTAACCCGTCCAAATAGTACTCGGCGTTTTTCAACATAGTCTCCTCGTAACTCTACACACTTCTCCCAGCGATGCTCTCATCTCTGTAACCCGTCCAAATAGTACTCGGTGTTTTTCAACATAGTCTCCTTGTAACTCTACACACTTCTCCCAGCGATGCTCTCATCTCTGTAACCCGTCCAAATAGTACTCGGCGTTTTTCAACATAGTCTCCTCGTAACTGTACACACTTCTCCAAGCGATGTTCTCATCTCTGTAACCCGTCCAAATAGTACTCGGCGTTTTTCAACATAGTCTCCTCGTAACTCTACACACTTCTCCCAGCGATGCTCTCATCTCTGTAACCTGTCTAAATAGTACTCGGCGTTTTTCAACATAGTCTCCTTGTAACTCTACTCACTTCTCCCAGCGATGCTCCCATCTCTGTAACCCGTCCAAATAGTACTCGGCGTTTTTCTCTGTAAAATAATTGTTCACGAAGGTGATTGCCTCTTCATTTGACGAAAATCTCTGTCCTCCGAGAACAATTTTCAGATGAGGGAACAAACAGAAGTCGCTTGGGGCTAGATCTGGTGAGTCAAGCAGCTCAAACCGTTGTTCGTGAATTTTCGCTATTGCAAGCGCTGAGGTGTGAGGCTGGTGTTGTCTTGGTGAAACAGGATTTTCTTTTTCTGGAAATGTGGCCGTTTTTGCAAAAGTTCTGCCTTCAGCTTGTCAAGTAATGATGCGTACTATGCTCCTGTAATGGTTTCTCCTTTTTGAAGATAATTAACTAAAATAAATCCATGACTAGCCCAAAAACAGTCGCCATCACTTTTCCAGCCGAAAAAAAAAAAATTGAAGCCGGTTCCCCCTTTGCAGTTCACTGTTTGGACTGTATTTTTGTTTCGGAAGTATAATGGTGTATCCAAGTTTCATCTACAGTAATTAATCGTCACCAAAACACGGGTTTACTGCGCCTAAACTGTGCCAACAGAGCGTTGGATATGTTCATTCGAACACATTTTTGGTCTAACGTGGTCAAACGCGGCAACCAACGCGTGTACAGCCTTCTCATGTATATATGTTGATTTAGTATGTGACAAACACGTTCTTTTGACACGTTCACAGCCTCTGCTATCTCTCTCACTTTAAATCGGCGGTCATCTAGCACCATTTGGTGAACTTGGCGAAGTTTTCATCGGTAGATGACGTTTTTGGAAGTCCGGAACGTTCATATTCTCCCAAACCCTTACGGCCACGTTTAAATTTAGCTGCCCAAAATTTCGCTGTGGTAAATGATGGTGCAGAGTCCCGATACACAGAATCCAACTCATCTTTGATTTGTGTAGGTGTATTGCCTTTCAAAAACAAATATTTAATGACAGCTCGGTACTCGATTTTGTCCATTTTCATAAAAACACTCACATCAACTCACTCAAACGACTGTTACATAGCAACTAGGCATCCAAAATGGCTCTAACTTTGGTGAGAAACTGTCAACCGATCAAGAAAATTGACTAGCTTTTATTTACGAGTGCTGCCATCTTCATGTTGAAGTGGGAAACTTTTCAGTCTACGCTCGTAAGTCTTGTTTCATATAATGTTTTATCCAAAACTTATCCTAATCATTACCTTTTAATGCAACTATAATAAAATAATAAAATTGTTTGTAATGTTATTTTGTGGAATATAAGGTTATTCAGACCAAGGCTGGCTGTTGGCTAATACCAATCGATTTTGGCTAGTCGTTTATATTTCAGAAAGCTACATTATCGAATGTATTGTCAGTAGAATGTGAACATATAGCGACATATTTGTTAATTACTGAATGAATACAAGTTGTAGCTGTACATTTATCATTACTAAATGTTAAAACTACAATAAATGTAGACCTAGTGATGGTATTTTATTGATACAGTTGTTAAAGTGAAATTTTATTCATCCTTGATATCAAAATGTTACTTTAGTTGGTTAGTTTGTATTATTAAAGTACAAATTTACAAGTACATAAATGTATAAAAGGTAATAATTAATTTAAAGGTATTATTTGTGTTGCATTTTTCGAAGATTATGAACCAAGTCGACTTCTGGTTTTTGAGTTACGCTGTTCAACACATACGTTTTCCTTAAAATATTCTTTTATTGCCAGAGGGCCTCAAAACCTGTATTTCCAGTGACATCTAGTATCCAATTTTTGGTTGTGTACGTGATGAAGAAAGTAAGAGACAATCTTCCTTTTGTTGCAATTACGTGGCTGAAATGACACGCAATATGCGATACAGGTTGAAGTGGGTCGTGAATCCATACTCACGGTGCCACAATGTGTTCAGACAGAAGAAAGTCGGCTAGCCGAAAAAGGGAGCCGGAAATGGCGTGTGTTTTGTGAGCAGCCAAATTGTTCCTCAAATGGGAAATGTGCGCCGGTAACAAAGGAAAGTCGGCTGCCGGAAGCAACACAACAATCTTGTTGCTGTTATGGCGGTAATTAAACTAATCGACGGTTACTTATAGCCATTGTTTTACTGAATATATACAGCAAACATGGTGCACTCTTCTTACACGTCTTATCTTTGTATTAATAGAATACATTTTAATAGAATAAACTTTTATTACAAGAAGAATGCAGTAGACAGATTTTTAAAAAGAGAATCACTAATATTATTTGATATTCCATGCTCTTTGCACGGCCAAGAGACAAAAACAGTGACTTATCAGTTGAATAAGATATAAAATACAGTTACTCTAAAAAGTATTCATGTAATGCATCAGTTTATGTTTAAGGATGTATGGATAGTGGAAAATCATCAGAATAAAGTACAGCAGGGACACTGTCTTATTTATTGATTAGTGAAAAAGTGAATATAATAAAGAAATATATAGTATCTATTCACATAAACATAATTAAACATTCAAAAATAAAGATCCAAAATAAGTATTGGTCTGCATACTGAAAATGGTGTAGAATGTTACGGTTGGTACTTAGTAGGTCCTCCATTCCTCTTTATAATCTCTTACATTCTCCTTGGCATGGATTTCGCCAAATATTGTGTTGTTTCCACTGTAATTTTACGCCATTCCTCTAGTACAGCGTTCTCGAGATCTTTTATATTAGATATCTGATGATTCCTAATATTTTTGTCCAGTATACTCCACAAATTCTCTATTGGATTCATGTCTAGAGATTGCGGTGGTGTCGACATCCATCGTGGAGTATTATACAACAACCATAACCTTACATCTAGAGCTGTGTGTTTTGGATTATTATCTTGTGTGAAAATATAATCCTCAGAAAATGAATGTCTGGTAGCTCTAAGCTCTACGTAGCCTGTATTCATTTCAACATCATTTCATTCATCGTCCAATATGACTTAACGTTGGAGGTTTTCTCTTATCCTGAAAGATAAATGTCTGGTAACTCTAACCTCTATGTACCCTGTACTCATTTGAACATCATTTCATTCATCGTCCGATATGACTTAACGTTGGAGTTTTTCTCTTATCCTGAAAGATGAATGGCTGGTAACTCTAAGCTCTATGTACCCTGTACTCATTTGAACATCATTTCATTCATCGTCCGATATGACTTAACGTTGGAGGTTTTCTCTTGTGCTGAAAGATGAATGTCTGGTAACTCTAAGCTCTATGTACCCTGTACTCATTTGCACATCATTTCATTCATCGTCCGATATGACTTAACGTTGGAGGTTTTCTCTTATCCTGAAAGATGAATGTCTGGTAACTCTAAGCTCTATGTACCCTGTACTCATTTGAACATCATTTCATTCATCGTCCGATATGACTTAACGTTGGAGGTTTTCCCTTATCCTGAAAGATGAATGTCTGGTAACTCTAAGCTCTATGTACCCCGTACTCATTTGAACGTTATTTCATTCATCGTCCGATATGACTTAACGTTGGAGGTTTTCTCTTATCCTGAAAGATGAATGTCTGGTAACTCTAAGCTCTATGTACCCTGTACTCATTTGAACATCATTTCATTCATCGTCCGATATGACTTAACGTTGGAGGTTTTCTCTTATCCTGAAAGATGAATGTCTGGTAACTCTAAGCTCTATGTACCCTGTACTCATTTGAACATCATTTCATTCATCGTCCGATATGACTTAACGTTGGAGGTTTTCTCTTATCCTGAAAGATGAATGTCTGGTAACTCTAAGCTCTATGTACCCTGTACTCATTTGAACATCATTTCATTCATCGTCGGATGTGACTTAACGTTGGAGGTTTTCTCTTATCCTGAAAGATGAATGTCTGGTAAATCTAAGCTCTATGTACCCTGTACTCATTTGAACATAATTTCATTCATCGTCTGATATGACTTAACGTTGGAAGTTTTCCCTTATCCTGAAAGATGAATGGCTGGTAACTCTAAGCTCTATGTACCCTGTACTCATTTGAACATCATTTCATTCATCGTCCGATATGACTTAACGTTGGAGGTTTTCTCTTGTGCTGAAAGATGAATGTCTGGTAACTCTAAGCTCTATGTACCCTGTACTCATTTGAACATCATTTCATTCATCGTCCGATATGACTTAACGTTGGAGGTTTTCTCTTATCCTGAAAGATGAATGTCTGGTAACTCTAAGCTCTATGTACCCTGTACTCATTTGAACATCATTTCATTCATCGTCCGATATGACTTAACGTTGGAGGTTTTCCCTTATCCTGAAAGATGAATGTCTGGTAACTCTAAGCTCTATGTACCCCGTACTCATTTGAACATCATTTCATTCATCGTCCGATATGACTTAACGTTGGAGGTTTTCTCTTATCCTGAAAGATGAATGTCTGGTAACTCTAAGCTCTATGTACCCTGTACTCATTTGAACATCATTTCATTCATCGTCGGATGTGACTTAACGTTGGAGGTTTTCTCTTATCCTGAAAGATGAATGTCTGGTAACTCTAAGCTCTATGTACCCTGTACTCATTTGAACATCATTTCATTCATCGTCCGATATGACAACCTTGGAGGATGTTACTTAAGAAAATAGAAAGGAATACTATTAGTTTTGTTCGTATTATTTTTGACATAGGAGTAATAATAATAATAATAATAATAATAATAATAATAATAATAATAATAATAATAATAATAATAATAATAATAATAATAATAATAATAATAGTAATAATAATAATAATAATAGTAATAATAATAATAGTAATAGTAATAATAATAGTAATAGTAATAATAATAATAATAATAATAATAATAATAATAATAATAATAATAATAATAATAATAATAATAATAATAATAATAATAATAATAATAATAATAATAATAATAATAATAATAATAATAATAATAATAATAATAATAATAATAATAATAATAATAATAATAATAATAATAATAATAATAATAATAATAATAATAATAATAATAATAATAATAATAATAATAATAATAATAATAATAATAATAATAATAATAATAATAATAATAATAATAATAATAATAATAATAATAATAATAATAATAATAATAATAATAATAATAATAATAATAATAATAATAATAATAATAATAATAATAATAATAATAATAATAATAATAATAATAATAATAATAATAATAATAATAATAATAATAATAATAATAATAATAATAATAATAATAATAATAATAATAATAATAATAATAATAATAAATCATCATTATCAAGAAACAGAGGGGATACGTCTCAGCTGGACCTAACGCTCTGTTGTGCGTAGACAGAGACATGCAGAGGTCCTAACGATTCCAAGCCTGATGACCTTGTCACACAGATCAGCGGAACTCGATTCACCTGAGGCGACTCAGAGAAGGCTGTCAATTAGAGGGGCCAAGACATATACGATACTGTGTAGCCTTTAAAATGACCTTATGCGTTTAAGAAGGAACGAAATATGACAAAATATGTACGTTATTATAGTAATATATAGCTAGACAACATAGCACCGCACAAAAAAGTTATATAGTTGTTAAAGCATACAATTTAAGTAACACATTCTTTTGTGCAGTTAAGTATTGTTTGTTATTGTTTGTTTTAGTTTGAATTTTCAAACAGTTATAGCTAAATGGCACAACTGGGAAGTGGTTGTCCCGTTCATGGAAAGAGCATGGGATTCCCATGGTCACGTAGCGGCACGCTATTTAAAAAAAAAGTGACTGTTGCTTTAGACCACTGTGTTGTATCTGCATTAACAAAAAGTAGGCAGAAAATGTCCTTTGGTAGGAATAGTTTGTACAAGAGTAGAGTAGTTTATTAGACATTTTTAGGAGATTGAAATTAGGGTATCAAGGCTGGGCTAATTCGCGGGTTCATACCTGGTGTAGTTAACAGCAAACAGTTTCAAAATGACTCCCACACTTGTGCCGGACGTGACTTTTGAATCAACCTGTATAACTTGGAAAGGAAGACGGAAGTCGAAATGATAACCGCAAGTTCACATTGATAACGTTTATCGATAAATAGTGGGCACAATTCAGTGAAGCATATCGCCGTATTTCAATATTTATGGAAGTTTGCATTAGTAATACCTTTTTTGCAGGGGTTTCCGTTCCACCGAAAGCTAAGGCACCTTAGTTCAATGCCCAGCTGTGACATATAGGTTTCTTATAAGAGTTCACATTTCCCCAGGAATTTTGTTACACTTTATTTAACTAAACGTATTTTATTTATGTGCAGTTCCATGGCTACGATGAATCAAATTGGTTCAGTAGCCAATGATGTAAACTATTGTTTTCTTCATTTACTTTACACTGAAAATATATCGAATACGACCATTACTGCTAAGAAATGTGTTTGTATTATTAGCAAAGTGTTACATAAATTTAATAATCCTCACATATATGCATAATACAGTGCGATCCATATACGCCTGAACCATTTCAATAGGCCATAACTTTTGAACCAATAATAGGACACACGTACAACTTTGGGAGAATATAATACACAATAGGGAGATTACATTACACTATTTACATCTCAGAGAAAATGTTGGAAGTGTCCTCCACCAGCATCTATATATGTTTGTACTCATCTTACCATATTCTCTCAAGTTTTACGGAGAGTATCCTCGCCAATGTTACTTATTTCGGTTCGAATGGATTCCTTGAGAACATCAATTGTCCGTGGTCTATTCTTGTACACTCTATTTTTAGATACCCCCACAAGAAAAGAACCGGTGAGGTTAGGTCAAGGGCTCTGGGGGGCACAGACCTTTAGAGATTATTGGATTATAAAAGAAAGTGGTTACAAGTTCCATGATGTCATTAGATGTATGGCACGTTGCTCCATCTTGCTGGAAATAACCTTCTCTCAATTCGATATCATTTGAGAATTTGAGAGAATATGGTGAGACGAGTACAAACATGTATGGATGGTGGTGGAGGACACTTCCAACATTTTCTCTGAGATGTAAATAGTGTAATGTAATCCCCCAATTGTGTATTATATTCTCCCAAAGTTGTACGTGTGTCCTATTATTGGTTAAAAGTTATGACGTATTGAAATGGTTCACGGGTTTTATTTTTTATTTATTCTTTTATTTTTTATTTTTTGTAATTTTACGTCCTCCAACGTTAAGTTATATCTGACGATGAATGAAATGATGTTCAAATGAGTACAGGGTACATAGAGCTTAGAGTTACCAGACATTCATCTTTCAGGATAAGAGAAAACCTCCAACGTTAAGTCATATCGGACGATGAATGAAATGATGTTCAAATGAGTACAGGGTACATAGAGCTTAGAGCTACCAGACATTCATCTTTAAGGATAAGAGAAAACCTCCAACGTTAAGTCATATCGGACGATGAATGAAATGATGTTCAAATGAGTACAGGGTACACAGAGTTTAGAGTTAAGACATTCATCTTTCAGGATAAGGGAAAACCTCCAACGTTAAGTCATATCGGACGATGAATGAAATGATGTTCAAATGAGTACAGGGTACATAGAGTTTAGAGTTAAGACATTCATCTTTCAGGATAAGGGAAAACCTCCAACGTTAAGTCATATCGGACGATGAATGAAATGATGTTCAAATGAGTACAGGGTACATAGAGCTTAGAGTTACCAGACATTCATCTTTCAGGATAAGAGAAAACCTCCAACGTTAAGTCATATCGGACGATGAATGAAATGATGTTCAAATGACTACAGGTGCATATAGCTTAGAGTTACCAGACTTTCATCTGGTTTATATGAATCGCACTGTACAAACAGATCTTATATTGTTCATTTCCTTTTAAAAATGCTTTAAAAATTATGCTATTATATTAATACTAAATATAAATTTTCTATATTAAGGAAAATGTTTGAGTTGACAATGGATCTGCGAGAGTTATATTTAGCAGTCGCCATACTGATGGAAGGTAAACAGTGAAGATTTGGTTCGCGCTTATCACAGCATACTCTAAACGAAATGTAAATATGGACACTCATTCCGTCGCGTTTGGGTACACTAATTAACAACTTCTCATTAACACCAAAATCAAACATTTAAGTGAAAGAACTTTCAAGTTATTACACTTTCTATTGACACCTACACTTCACTAGTTATATTTACTTTCCCTATAAGTAATATAATATTTAAAATCATCATGAAGCCTTATATGCGACTTGAATGTTGCGAAAGGAAAAATGCTTGCATAAATAATAAACCATAAGAAATGGACAAAAGTTTACTATATACGTTTGAATTTTTGTTTGTTGTAATTTACTTCCTCCAACGTTGTCATATCAGACGATGAGTTCAGTGGGTGAAATGATGCTCAAATGAGCCCAGGGTCTACAGAGCTTAGAGTCATGAAACATTCGTCTTTCAGGATAAGAGAAAACCCCGAAAAACCTCACCCCGACCGAGATTCGAACTCGGGACCTCTCGAAAGTGTGGCAGACACGCTACCGTCTGCATTCCGAGGCGGGCACTTTTGCATGGTCAAGCGATAAAAAATCTAGGGATGGATCGTCATCAGTTCTTCTCGATACCGATACACGATATTTTTCAGGATACTCGATCAGTTGATGTAAGGGCTGCTAATTAAAAAAGGTCGTGAGTTCAAATCCGGCGAAGACCGACAGTTTTTAAATGTGCTTAGAAGTACTTTCACACAACGAAATTCCAACACACCGGCAGGTTGATTTGATTCTACAGTGGGATCCATATAAACCTGAACCATTTAAATAGGTAATGATTACCCTCTGTAAGTTCGTAGAATGTAGAAATTTGGTTTTAATGATATCAGTGGCTCTGGGAGAATTGTCAACACTGACAATTATTGACAGTTGACAGTCTTAAATGTGCCATTTTCTTTGATACGACTGTAGACACTGAAGTTTACATGAGTATCTTCAATACTTTTGTGGAGCAGTTGGATGATATCGAATTCCCATACACCTAATGACACCATGGAACATGGAACCAGTTTCTTTGATAATCGAATAATCTCAAAAGGTCTGTGGCTCCCCAGATCCCCTGACCTAACCTCACCGGATTTTTTCTTGTGGGGGTATCTAAAAAATAGAATGTACAAGAATAGGCCACGGACAATTGATGTTCTCAAGGAATCCATTTGAACCGAAATAAGTAACATTGGCGAGGATACTCTCCGTAAAACTTGAGAGAATATGATGAGACGAGTACAAACATGTATAGATGCTGGTGGAGGACACTTCCAACATTTTCTCTGAGATGTAAATCGTGTAATGTAATCTCCCAATTGTGTATTATATTCTCCCAAAGTTGTACGTGTGTCCTATTATTGGTTCAAAGGTTATGGCCTATTGAAATGGTTCAGATTCACATGGATCACACTGTAGCAATGATAGCGTCATTAATAAATAAAACATGTGTTATTTATTTGTGTGTATGCATAATGACATCAATTTATGACCACAGCGTTTTCATAGAAAGCTTCCAACCAAAGAAAGCTAACAGTAAATAAAAGATATGCTTACAATTTATCTAATACTGCACGTTTACACTAAATGTTGATTATTTACATGTTTTTATATTAGTATGAATATGTGTTTTGACTGTGAGGAATGATACAAATGGAATACTTCATTTATAAAAGAACGTTGTCTAGTTTTGTATAAACTTCTGGAACCCGAAGTAATAGTAAGTAATCTTTATTTCCATTTCAATTACAAATTATTGTATATTTACATACTTATTACTATACTGAGTTGCTGGTTACCCTTGGGCCCAATAGACTCGAACTCTGGGGTCGTCGAGCTAATGGCTCAACCATTTGGCTCTTACTTTGCCCAAAGTTCCCAATTTCAATTAAATTTGTCCTAGTTTTTACACTCATTAACTTCATTGCTTGGATTTCTTTTGGTTGACTTGCTCATTTTTGTTTTACCTATCTTCTCCCTAAGAAAACTAGTTTCTTCACATTCTAAAAGCAAATGCCATTGTTTATCCCTTTGGTGACACAATGGGCATTTCTCCAAACCCTTCAGTTTGACCACCCCTGTTGTGGCCCATGCAAAGCCTTCTCTTACTTCTTTATCACAAACATCAATGTATTTTCCCTGTTCCACATCACTTTCATATCTCTATAAATTTCCCCGAAATAATAAACTGAATAAACTGGAACGAATTTTGTTTATATCATGACACCAAGTTGTCATGACAATTTGAGGCGACTAGAACACTATTTTTGGCTAGTTAACAATCCTACAAAATAAGGTTATTTAAGCATATATTTGTTGTAGTGTCTTAATGTATCCATTTCTTTGAGCAAACGTACTTTGGAATGCACACTATTAGGGCCAAGCCTCGTTAATAACCTGCCTCGGAGGTAAGCTTCCCCTCAAACCGGTAAAGAGGGCCAGGTAATTAAATAACTGACCGTGGGTGCACCTGAGTATTACCACACCTAATTACCTACACATGTCGCCTTACAGGCGCCTCGTACACAGGAAACAGTTAATGGAAGTTCCCTTTCTTATTTCTGGTGGACTTTACTCAGTAGTGATTAGTATCCCTGAAGCTAATAACTATACAACCCGTTGATTTAGATTTCAAAGAATTTCCCTAAAATATTTGCCATCTCAGCTATTATCCCATGCAAAGTCACTATTAAATGTATGTAATCAAACATTTGAACTTTCGACAAACTAGCTCTGCAGAGCTAACTCCCGATGCTACGTCTTTGTTTCACAAAATTCTGCACCTTAAAATAAAATAGCTTCCATCGGTCATGCAAACTTTTCCAAAGCAATTAGATTTGTACAAACAAGCTGTTGGTTACACAGATATAAATATTTTCCACTAGGGCTTCACTTATATTAAGAAATTGGTGTTAATACTTCTTTCTAATGGAGATCGATTCCACAAACAAATGCTTGCGTGCCCAGTTCACAAAAACAAACTCCGTTGTCAAGGAAATCTCGATTACCATTAATTGTTACCATTAAATCCATTAATTTCAGTTTCTAATGTGAATTTTATAGTTTTATCTTGTAAATTTAGTAATTTTATGGCATCGTTAATTTGTTTTTCAGGGACAATAGCAAAAATATCATCGAAATATCTATACCATGTTTTAAAAATCAAAGGAAAAGCTTTAGTGACTTGAATTTCGAAATGAAATCATAAAATATCAGCAAGAAAATGTGAAAGCGGATTACCCATTGCTAAGTCAGAAGTTTGCTGAAAAAATTCACTATTAAAAGTGAAAACATTTTGATCCAAACGAAAATCAGTAAGTTTAACAAAATCAGCTATTAAGTCCTCATGCAACTTTATTGAGATCAACCACTTTTTTAAATAAATTAAAAGTTTGTCCCTAGGAATACTAGGAAATAAGGTAATTACATCAAAAGAAATAAGTTTATCACTTTTTGATTTTTAAAACATGGTATAGATATATTGATGATATTTTTGCTATTGTTCCTGAAAAACAAATTAACGATGCTTTAAAATTACTAAATTTAAAAGATAAAGCTATAAAATTCACATTAGAAATTGATATCAATGGATTTCTTCCTTTTCTAGATTTGAAGATAATAAGAAATAATAAGAAATTAGATTTTGGTATTTATAGGAAATCTACTCATATTGATAATTACATAAAAATTAAAGCTTTAACCTTTTTCACATAAATTTGCTGTTTTTAATAGTTTGATTTATAGATTAATAAATATACCCCTGAATAAAGAGGAATTTAATAAAGAATATAAACATATTATTAATACTGCTTTAATTAATGGTTTTAATAAAGACTATACAAAAGAAGATTGAAAAATTTAAATATAAAAAACTGCTAAATATATTTCTACCCTTAAAAAATAAAAGAAGATTATAATTTAAAAAAAAATTACTTAACATCCTTGAGTTAATAAACATTTTCACATTTTTTTAAAGAAGTTGGTATAACTTTAGTTCCTCAAAATATAGTATTAAAAATTCACTATATTTTTCTAAAAACGATAAAATGCCTAATAATAAAATTACAGGTATTTATCAATTTAATTGTTTAGATCGTAATCAGGTTTATATTGGAAAGATGAAACGTAATTTGGTAACCAGAACGAAAGAACATTTTCGTAACATTAAGTATAAACAAACTCATAAATCGGCCGTAGCAGATCATTTTTGGTCATTTAACCATGAAATAAGTCCTGAAGTTAAATTATTAAAACAATTAAATGGTCAGATAGATTTAATGGTTTGGGAAAATATATTTATCTTTTAAAAAAATAAACATCGCGTGATGAATTTTGAAATACCAGCAGTTGATTCAGTTTTTAGGTTTGTTTCGTTTTCAGATGTTGGTAATATTAAAAAAAAAACATAAGAAAAACATGGTAACCGAGATTTCTTTGACAACGGAGTTTGTTTTTGTGGACTGAGGACGCAAGCGATTTCTTTGTGAAATCAGTCTCCATTAGAAAGAAGTATTAACAGCAATTTCTCAAGATAAGTGGAGCCTTAGTGGCAAATATTTATATTTGTGTAATATTCATTACTTCACTGCGGCTAGCTTCAGTTTCTACGTAAGCTATTGGTTATTACATTGTTACTAAATTATCCGTGTATTACTGTGTTCTACTTGTACGCCATAGTCCCGTTTATCTTTAGCTGTTCCTTTTTCCAGGAAGTTGGTTTATCACCCTTTCTCTTAACACCTTTACTAACTGATCGTCTCTGAGTCATTTCCTCACTTACAAATTAGCACTTATCGCTCGACTGTCTGTGATACTTAATTCGTATTCTCTTTACAAAATACAGTCTTGCCTTATGTTGAAGCATTACAACGTACCTCGAAATTCGAATATGTAAAGGCTGCTTTAGGAAACAACTTTGTACAAATTAATTTGCTGGCGATATAAATAATTTTACATCAACGCATAACGTTAGTAGAAGTTTGAGGTTAAATGTTGTCATGAGAAAGTCACCAACTAAGGCAGTTTTAAAGTTGAGGTAAAGGCAGTTAGTGTCAGTTTGTGTACTTCAGCTAATTACGATTCAGTTCACAATCAAACCATTAGCTTAACCGTCAGAACCTAGAGTTCAATTATTTCAGTTGTCAACACGTTACCAAGATAAAATTCTGAAAATTAGAACATGCATAGCATTGAACAAAGTCACAGAGTAAATATTGTGCAAATAACAGCTTTAAGATTAAGTACCCGCCTCTCTAGCATAGGTGGTAGCGTGTCTGCCTCGCATTCAAGTCCCGAGTTCGAATCTTGGTCAATGTGAGTAATATAGATAAGGTTTCTTTTGAAGTTTTCCCTTATCCTAAAAGATAAACGTCTGATAACTAAGCTCTAAGGACCGTGGGCTCATCTGTACATCATTTTACGTATTTCATGTATCGTCTCATTTATCATACGATATATCTTATATTTTAGAGGAACAATTTTACACACAAAAAAGAAGAAAACTATAGCAAAATTCTATAGTATTTATGGAACAATAAGAAGAAAATTGAGAAAAAAAAACATATTAAAAAAACTGAATTACAATTCTGTAAAACTACTGCAGTTCCCATGTTAACTTATGTCTGTGAGTATTGGACACTTATAATATCAGATGGAAGAAAGAACAAGCCGAAAAGAAACTCTTACGTTCTTTAGCGGGATATACCTTTTATATAAAAAATGTAAAGAGAATATTAGAACAGAATTAAACATATTCAAGTTAAACCACAGAATAAATCCAATAAGAAAGAACAATTAATTTCCATTAATTGACCTAATAATGGTCCGAACTATAAAGTCCGGACAATAAAGTACTTACAGCATAGTAAGTCGTCATTAAGGTAGTTGTCTCAAGTGTTTATGAGAACTCCTAGTGGTTTACTATAAAGCCCGGACCTTAAAGTACTTACAGCATAGTAAGTCGTCATTAAGGTAGTTGTCTCATGTGTTTATGAGAACTCCTAGTGGTTTACTATAAAGCCCGGACCTTAAAGTACCTGCAGCATAGTAAGTCGTCATTAAGGTAGTTGTCTCATGTGTTTATGAGAACTCCTAGTGGTTTACTATAAAAGCCCGGACCTTAAAGTACTTACAGCATAGTAAGTCGTCATTAAGGTAGTTGTCTCATGTGTTTATGAGAACTCCTAGTGGTTTACTATAAAGCCCGGACCTTAAAGTACCTGCAGCATAGTAAGTCGTCATTAAGGTAGTTGTCTCATGTGTTTATGAGAACTCCTAGTGGTTTACTATAAAGCCCGGACCTTAAAGTACCTGCAACATGGTAAGTCGTCATTAAGGTAGTTGTCTCATGTGTTTATGAGAACTCCTAGTGGTTTACTATAAAGCCCGGACCTTAAAGTACCTGCAGCATAGTAAGTCGTCATTAAGGTAGTTGTCTCATGTGTTTATGAGAACTCCTAGTGGTTTACTATAAAAGCCCGGACCTTAAAGTACTTACAGCATAGTAAGTCGTCATTAAGGTAGTTGTCTCATGTGTTTATGAGAACTCCTAGTGGTTTACTATAAAGCCCGGGCCTTAAAGTACTTACAGCATAGTAAGTCGCCATTAAGGTAGTTGTCTCATGTGTTTATGAGAACTCCTAGTGGTTTACTATAAAGCCCGGGCCTTAAAGTACTTACAGCATAGTAAGTCGTCATTAAGGTAGTTGTCTCATGTGTATATGAGAACTCCTAGTGGTTTACTATAAAGCCCGGGCCTTAAAGTACTTACAGCATAGTAAGTCGCCATTAAGGTAGTTGTCTCATGTGTTTATGAGAACTCCTAGTGGTTTACTATAAAGTCCGGACCTTAAAGTACTAACAGCATAGTAAGTCGACATTAAGGTAGTTGTCTCATGTGTTTATGAGAACTCCTAGTGGTTTACTATAAAGCCCGGGTCTTAAAGTACTTACAGCATAGTAAGTCGTCATTAAGGTAGTTGTCTCATGTGTTTATGAGAACTCCTAGTGGTTTACTATAAAGCCCGGATCTTAAAGTACTTACAGCATAGTAAGTCGCCATTAAGGTAGTTGTCTCATGTGTTTATGAGAACTCCTAGTGGTTTACTATAAAGCCCGGGCCCTAAAGTACTTACAGCATAGTAAGTCGTCATTAAGATAGTGGTCTCATGTGTTTATGAGAACTCCTAGTGGTTTACTATAAAGCCCGGGCCTTAAAGTACTTACAGCATAGTAAGTCGTCATTAAGGTAGTTGTCTCATGTGTTTATGAGAACTCCTAGTGGTTTACTATAAAGCCCGGGTCTTAAAGTACTTACAGCATAGTAAGTCGTCATTAAGGTAGTTGTCACATGTGTTTATGAGAACTCCTAGTGGTTTACTATAAAGCCCGGGCCTTAAAGTACTTACAGCGTAGTAAGTCGTCATTAAGGTAGTTGTCTCATGTGTATATGAGAACTCCTAGTGGTTTACTATAAAGCCCGGGCCTTAAAGTACTTACAGCATAGTAAGTCGCCATTAAGGTAGTTGTCTCATGTGTTTATGAGAACTCCTAGTGGTTTACTATAAAGCCCGGACCTTAAAGTACTTACAGCATAGTAAGTCGTCATTAAGGTAGTTGTCTCATGTGTTTATGAGAACTCCTAGTGGTTTACTATAAAGTCCGGGCCTTAAAGTACTTACAGCATAGTAAGTCGCCATTAAGGTAGTTGTCTCATGTGTTTATGAGAACTCCTAGTGGTTTACCGGGAATAACACGAGCCAGTTGGAGAATTTAATGTCATGTTGGCACGTTGGCCATAGTAACTTACTGGTTAGAGCAGCTGGACGGAGACCAGAAGATCCGCGGTTCAAATCCCGGCTATGGCATTGAATTTTTTAGTCTGGCTCTACGTTTCCACATTTAGCCTACACACGGCCAGTGTGAAAGGACAATTAATTTCCAAGAAATGACAAGTTAGAACACAGATATTAAGGTAATTTATGGAAATTAATTGTTCCTCCATACTAGCTGAGTACGGACCCCTAGCACTCGTGGTACCTCTGACGTTACTAGAGGAACCTCGGGCCGAACATAACGAGCCCCTCCCGCATGGGAGTTGTTCGGATTGGGTTGGTCTCGAGGGGGCAGTTGGTTCCCGTCACCCACGGGCAATTGGGTACCTCCGGCCAGGCCGCCAAGGGCCGCCCGGAGGGGGCAGAGGGTTGTCTTATAAGTCCCGGGGACTAGCCTGCAGAGCTAGTAGCTGGTGAGCTAGACACTGGCGGCCCTACCAAGGTTATTTGGTAGCTGGTTCATTAAGGACTGGCGCGTATGTGGCGTATCCACATCCGTCCTGTTTGCTGTGTGCAGACGGGGGGGCAGCTTATAAAATAGGTGCTGTCCTAATGGAAATAACAGATGAGGCCCGGGTTCCCGGTCCTACGGGGCTGGGGCTTATGGGAAGTAGACCTCGGCGAGTATACTAGCTGAGTATAGGCTACGGCGTTGGATAAAGTCAAACTGAAAAATGCAATGCTATGGCGGAAATTTGAACCACGGGTCTCCCGGTTTACGTCTGGTCGCTCTTGCCCATTGAGATACCATGATCAACGTGCCGTCATGACATTAAATTATCCATTTGGCTCGTATATTTGCACGGTAAACCACTAAGGGCTCTCGTATTCGAGATATACCACTTGTGGCGCTTTACTATCGTAATTACTTGATGTAAGTACTTGATACAATTCATTATGACAGATGAATCTTATCGGCGAACGTCAGCCTGTTATTGCATTAGCACTATTATGTTATGTTTTATATCAAGGTCTGTTAAATATCGCTGCTATTCGGTCATAAAATAGATTTTAAAAAGTATTCAATTATGTTTAACTTTGGACCACAGACAGTAACTGCTGAATGTTTTCTCTGCAGGACCATTATTCTGGAATTAGGTCCAGCATAAAGACCACGCCGTAACATTTTCCCACAATATTTACAAAACAGTCTCAGGCCTCATTGTTTTACGGAAGAACGCACATGTTTTAAGGATTTGCGCAAGACAAGTATCACGAATGCGTGGAGAAAGTTTTGCGACGCTAATTTTGACATGGAAAATGGGTTAAGCAGTGAGTGAATGGCCTTCATAACCGTCACACCGTGACAAGCAGTGCGTAAGTTAAGATTTGATGGAGGAGAGACCTGGGGATAACCACTTGGTTTGTCTCTGCGGTGAACACTTACGTCAGAGAATCAATGAAACGGCAGTCTCTCCAAGCGGACGTTACTCTATGGCTCTTTCACGATAACAAATACATTCCAATGTTCGATCTCATGCCATTCCCATAGAAACATTAACGTGATGTATGACATGAACATGAAATTTGGTTTGCCATTCACAATGACATAACGCCAACTTCAAAATAAAATAACCCTCTTATTAATCTCAATTTACGTTTTAAAAATACTATTAGTGGGATGTTTTTGAATTAAATTTGTACTAAACTATTAACATTTCACGAAACTACCCTTTTTCAAAACCTTCAGAATAATTTAACACCTAAAATATTCATGCAGAACAGTATTTTCCCAATTATAGTGGGATCCATATAAACCTGAACCATCACAATAGGTCATAACTTTTGAACCAATAATAGAACACCCGTACAACTTTGGTATACTATAATACACAATTGGAAGATTACAGTACATTATTTACATCTTAGAGAAAATGTTGCAAGTATCCTCCACAAGCGTCCATGGATCGTTGGTCCCATTTTCTTTGATACGACTATAGACACTGAAGTTTATATGGGTATCTTCAAGACATTTGTGGGGCAGCTGAATGATATAGCATTGAGAGAAGGTTATTTTCAGCAAGATGGAGCAATGTGCCATACATCTAATGACACCATGGAACTTCTAACCAGTTTCTTAGATATAATCGAAGATTAGAATTGGCACCGGGCAATTGATGTTCTCAAGGAATCCATTCGAACCGAAATAAGTAACATTGGCCTGGATACTCTCCGTACAACTTCAGAAACTTCATAATTTTGATGGTACTTCTCAAAATAGTCTCCTCTGAATGCGATACAGTTGTCTCAGCGTTTCTGCCAGTCTTCAAAGACATGCTGGAAACCATTTTTGAGATATCCTTCAAAATCGCCTCCGCAGCCTTCACCACTGCTTCTGATGATGGATAATGCCTCCCACGAAGGCGTTTCTTCAAGTTAGGGAATAGAAAAAAGACACACGAGGCTAAATCCGGACTATAAGGAGGGTGAGGGATGTACTTCACGTTGATTTTTACAAGATATTCAGCAACAACATTGGCAATATGCGGCCGCGCATTATCGTGGTGCAGCATCCAGATTGCCTCACGGAAATGTGGTCTTTTGCGCCTGATATGGACTTGCAACGTTTTCAGGACATCCCTGTAGTATTGTCCAGTTACTGATGTGTGTGCAGGTACAACATGCTGATAAACCATTCCATGAATATCAAAGAATGAGATGACCATAACTTTCCCAGCAGAAGCAACCACTTTTGCTTTTTTGGGGGTTGGTGATGAAGGAGATTTCCACACTGAGCTTTGTTGTTTGCTCTCAGGATCAAAATGATGTAGCCAAGTTTCATCAGCAGTGATTACGTTTGAAAGAAACTCCGGATCTTCCTCTAACATCAACTTTAACTGTATGCAGACCTGCATGCGAATGTCCTTTTGTTCGGGAATCAACAGTCTTGGAACTCATCGCACACAAACACCTCTCATGTGTAATGTTTCTGTCACCAACGTGTGGGTGGCACCCAATGAAACGTTCAGTATTTCTGAAAGTGATCTTAAAGTAATTCGTCGATCTTCTCTCACAATGGCAGCAGCAGTGTTGATGTTTTCTTCCGTAAGAGCAGTAACTTTCCTTTGAAGTTGATTGTCTCCCCTCTTTAAACATTTTAAATCACCTTCGAGCTCTGCTGTAGGGAAGAACAGACTCTCCATAGGCCTCCTGTAACATTGTATAGGCCTCAACTGAAGATTTGTTGAGACGAAAGAAGAATTTCAAAGTCGCATATTGTTCCTCGCATGTTACCTCCATTGCAGTGGTAGGCAATACTGAACATGTCTGAACTTGCCTGCTTCTCACAAGCGGGAACCAGGAGTACCAAAAATTAAACTACTACGGCGTGTTTGTTTCACATTAAGCTAACAGAATATAATAAGATTGAATTTTAGTGCGAAAAATTATGTCCTTAAAAATTATGATTATTCTTTATTGAACAGCCCTCGTACACAGACGTGACGAATAAAGACGAGAGAGAAGATACATGGATGAAAGCAATGAGTATGGCGATAAAAGGTATAAGGAAGGGTATTCCACAAAATTACTGTCTCATATGTGGGGGGAAAATGAGAACTTAGAACACATATTTTTTTGAGTGTAAAGGGACAGAAATTTGGAGGAAATAGTTTATTAATAAAAAATGGTTTAAGTTAGATAGGAATATAGCTATAACTGAAATGTACGTTAAAGATAGTAAGATCTGGCAATTCTTGGACAAAGTTAAAAAAAGGTGGTTATGGACAGTGAACAGAAATAATAAGGAACCTCCATTGTTATAATTAATTGTTTAGAAATTATTGATTGATTAATTGATTTCGGATGTATTGTAAAAGTGAGTATGACTGGTAGGTACAGAGCCAGGGTTGAACACCAGTCACACTCAATTGTACTGGCTTAGCTAAAATAAATAAATTAAAATAAAATATGGCATGTATGTAAACATAAATAAGTTTGAAACTGTAACATTTTATAACGTTTGGCCACACACGACTTTAGAAGGAGCCACATAACCTCTAAATCGTAAGCTAATTTTGTTGAGTGAAATATGAGGGAATAATCGGCCAGAGAAGAAACGTCGAATAACACAAACATACGTAGGCTGCCCTAAAAAGCTTTGATCGACCGCCGTCCCCAGGGTTTATATATAGGTAACGAAAACCCACGCTTATGTGTACATGTTACTCAATTACCCTAGGTATAAAGCACAAAACCACATGAGCCAAATTAAAGCGTTATGCTCAGAAGGGTTCTGATTATTTGTTGAACAAAAGAATGTGCGGAGGCAGCGAGCGAGGCTCCACCTACACGCAGGACGCTTACGTGGTAGGGTTGGTTATTGGGAAGGGATCTACCAAATATTTGTGTGCAACTGCTTTAAGGGGATGTACCACTCAACTGAAGTCCTACAAATATTAAAGCTAACAGTCTCTTGCCATTTAAACTCACCATTTTCAAAAAATGACACACAAAGGTTTACAATAAAATCCTCCCATGCCAGACTAATCTTCACATGGACATTTTTTGAAAATTTTCATTTTTTCAAACATAGTTGTGAAGATTTTAAATAAACCGCCTTGTGGATAGAGTCAACAGGAAAAATTCAATGCCATGGCCGGGATTTGAACCACGGATCTTCAGATTTCCGTCCAGTTGCTCTAATCCATTGAGCTACCATGGCCAACGTGCCGTCCTGGAACTAAATCCTCTATTTGACTTGTTTATTTTGTTTATTTTCTCGCATCCGACATACATCGTTTGTGGCTTCAATTAGCTAAAATAACAAGAGTTAAATGATGAAGCCTGGGACTCAAGTACTTACAATAGTAAGTCGCCACAAATAGTGTATCTCGAATGCAAGAGCCCCTAGTGGTTCACCGGGGAAATAAATAAGTCAACTGGAGAATTTAATGTCAGGACGGTACGTTGACCATGGTAGCTCAATGGGTTAGAGCAACTGGACGGAAACCAGGAGATCCGTGGTTCAAATCCCGGCCATGGCATTGAATTTTTTATGTTGACTCTATCCATCTAAAATCTTAGTCTATATACGGCCAGTGTGGAGAAATTATTAATTTTCATCAATTGACTAAAACCGCCTTATGTTTAAGATATTATCATGACAGATGAAAAGCTTGCATCTCTCTACCGAGCTTGAAGGCTCAGGCGATTTCTTCTGTGGTCCACCTTCGGGAGGCCCGGGTTCGATTCCCGTGGCCGGCCTACTTGATCCATTGGTTTTTCAATGGTTTTCCCGGGTCGACGGGTGAGTGCTGGGTACGTTAATTACATCTCCCGAATTTCCTGTCCCTCCATTTCATCTCCATTATCATTTCACATCATCTCTCATCTAGTAGTGTCTTTCAGGGTAGAAGTGTCGGCGGGAGTATCGGCGCTGCATGGCAGGATGATATGCTCTGAGGAAAACTACTTCCTCCTCCGGTAGGTCGGTTACCCGTCTCCGCTCCTCTGCTGGGACCATTTCGAGACCGCCAGCCAGGGACCTTTGGGGCTCGTCTGCTGAGCTCGTTGCCGTCCAGCACTAGGGGGCATCATTGTTGTCCTGGCCTGTCGAAGGAAGTCTCTAAGTAAACTGTAGGGATCCTCCCCTCTGTACTACCGTGACTCCTTGGGTCGACCGCTCTCTGGCTCCTCTCGCCTCATCCTTCCTTCCGGGGATGCCCCACTTGGGGCTTAGGTACAATAGACCAAGTCTGAACCTCCGGCCGAATCCCTCCGTACGATTCTATCCTATCCTGATTCAGCTTCAAGAGGTCCCCAGTTCGAATCTTGGTCAGGGTGAGTTATCTGGATTGTTTTTTCGGAGCTTTCCCTTATCCTGAAACATGAATGTCAGATAAATCTAAGCTCTATCAACCCTGGTGTTCAAATGAGTACAGGGCACATAGAGCTTACAGTTACCAGATATTCATATTTCAGTGTAAGAGAAAACCTCCAACGTTAAGTCATATCGGACGATGGATGAAATTGGTGTTTAAATGAGTACAGGGTACATAGAGCTTAGAGTTACCAGACATTCATAATTCAGGATAAGAGAAAACCTCCAACGCTAAGTCATATCGGACGATGGATGAAATTGGTGTTTAAATGAGTACAGGGTACATAGAGCTTAGAGTTACCAGACATTCATATTTCGGTGTAAGTGAAAACCTCCAACATTAAGTCATATCGGACGATGAATGAAATGATGTTCAAATGAGTACAGGGTACATAGAGCTTAGAGTTACCAGACATTCATCTTTCAGGACAAGAGAAAACATCCGACGTTAAGTCATATCGGATGATGAATGAAATGATGCTCAAATGAGTACAGGGTACATAGAGCTTAGAGTTACCAGACATTCATATTTCGGTGTAAGTGAAAACCTCCAACGTTAAGTCATATCGGACGATGAATGAAATGATGTTCAAATGAGTACAGGGTACATAGAGCTTAGAGTTACCAGACATTCATCTTTCAGGACAAGAGAAAACATCCGACGTTAAGTCATATCGGATGATGAATGAAATGATGCTCAAATGAGTACAGGGTACATAGAGCTTAGAGTTACCAGACATTCATATTTCGGTGTAAGTGAAAACCTCCAACGTTAAGTCATATCGGACGATGAATGAAATGATGTTCAAATGAGTACAGGGTAAATAGAGCTTAGAGTTACCAGACATTCATCTTTCAGGACAAGAGAAAACATCCGACGTTAAGTCATATCGGATGATGAATGAAATGATGCTCAAATGAGTACAGGGTACATAGAGCTTAGAGTTACCAGACATTCATCTTTCAGGATAAGAGAAAACCTCCAACCTTAAGTCATATCAGACGATGAATGAAATGATGCTCAAATGAGTACAGGGTACATAGAGCTTAGAGTTACCAGACATTCATCTTTCAGAATAAGAGATAACCTCCAACGTTAAGTCATATCAACGATGAATGAAATGATGCTCAAATGAGTACAGGGTACATAGAGCTTAGAGTTACCAGACATTCATCTCTCAGAATAAGAGAAAACCTCCAACGTTAAGTCATATCGGACGATGAATGAAATGATGTTCAAATGAGTACAGGGTACATAGAGCTTAGAGTTACCAGACATTCATCTCTCAGAATAAGAGAAAACCTCCAACGTTAAGTCATATCGGACGATGAATGAAATGATGTTCAAATGAGTACAGGGTACATAGAGCTTAGAGTTACCAGACATTCATCTTTCAGAATAAGAGAAAATCTGCAACGTTAAGTCATATCGGACGATGAATGAAATGATGTTCAAATGAGTACAGGGTACATAGAGCTTAGGGTTACCAGACATTCATCTTTCAGGATAAGAGAAAACCTCCAACGTTAAGTCATATCGGACGATGAATGAAATTATGTTCAAATGAGTACAGGGTACATAGAACTTAAAGTTACCATTCATCTTTCATAATAGGGGAAATGCCCAGAGGAAAGCTATCACCCTGAGCGAGATTAGAACTCGGAACCTCTTGAACGTGAGGCAGATAGGCTTAAAAGGCGGACGCCATTTGATGATTTAATTATGAAGGAAGTTATCAAAATCGGCTGCTGGTGGTTTGCGAGATTAGCCGCCGTTAAAACAAGTGGTGCGTGTACTTTGGACGAGCGTGGGTTTGCTCTATGCTCGAGATAATCCTAAGGGTATTGCGCGGGTGTCACTCCCACTCACGTCATATATGGAGGGAGGTAGTAATGGGAATATCAGAAACAGACATTTAAACCCACTCATGTCCAGTAGGTGTTTTAGTAATCTTTCCTCCTTTATGTTTTATATTGATTTACTTGCTCCCCCGTCATCTGCTGTAATAAGAAAAGGGAACCTGTACTGCATTGTTATAAACGCTTATGCCTTACTTCATGTTTTTCGAGATAACAATGTATCTTTCCTGTTGATATTAAGTTATATAGGTAAATGTATAATGTTGAGGATTGATTGAAGTAACAATTAGATCTAGATAATATTTATAATTGGATCTTGAAAAATAAACTTAATTTTGTAACAGGACTTTTGTTGCGCAGGTGAATTTTGATATCGCCATTATGTACAGTTACTCCAAAAAGTATTCGTCTAATGCACGAGTTTATGTTTAGCGATGTATGGTTAATGGAAAATCATCAGAATAAGGTAAAGTCTGCTTAGTTAAGTCATGTGCAGTCGGCCACTACCTTTGACGAACCCTTATAATCGTTTTACAACCCCCGCCCTCCTTCTCGCAGTCCGTTCTGCAAGGTTGCCACCTTTCTCGATACGTCATGGGTATCGTATGAGATTTCGTCTAAATAAATTATCTTATGTCCATTACTGCGAAACTTTCTTAGTTTTGACGATAATATCGCCAAGGTACAATTCTACTGGATTCCATAATAACCCTTAACTTATTCAAAGTGCGGTATTTCAAACCCAGCTCCTTTAGGAGACCGCGCAAAGTGAAGCGCCCATAAGTAGAATCACAAATTTCTTGCAAATGTACAACCAATTCGTCTAAGGTGGGCGCTCTCCCTTTTGCATAGAATCTATAAATTTCTCGACGAATTAAATCGCAAGTGAAATTATCTACTTTAGAGAAACGTTTCCTTTTGTTTTCACACTTGATCGGCGTCTTTGGTATTCCTTTCGTCACAATATATCTTACTGTATTTCTGTAAATACCCAGAATTTATCATCAGGTTCATTGCACGACCCCTTACCAAGATTATTTTTCAACATATGTTTATAAGTGTTCAAAACAAGCGGTAGAATGTGTTGCCGTTATAACTTTGTTTTTTGAGGCTTCTCCAGTAACATAACTCGGCCCAGTTATTCACACTATTGTCATCACTTTGATTATTTTCACTTGACTGAAAGTTATCTCTACTTCATTTGCATTTACCACTGCATTTCCCTCCTACGGTCTCCACATTGTGACACACAACGAATTTCTGCACGTAATGAAACAGATCAACTGGAAGTTGGAACTTTGGCAACTGAGACTCCACGTGGAGTAAACATGCGACTGTCAGGAAACGTAGAAACGTAGAGTCAGACTGAAAAATTCAATGCCATAGCCGGGATTTGAACCACGGATCTTCTGGTTTCCGTCCAGCCGCACTAGCATTGTGCTACTATGGCCAACGTGCCAATATGACATTAAATTCTTCTAATTCATTTCCATGCGACTTTCACTTCGAGAAAATCAGGGTTGCTATTGGTCATCAACGACAGTGTTCCATTTTATGAAGTGTGGAGATTTATGACGGTCATTAGTGGTCGGTAGGGTCCGGTTCCTTTGAGTCCGAACTGCACACCCGTTGACTAGACAGACTTTACAGCAGGGATGCTGTGTTATTTATTGATTAGTGAAAAGGAGAATACAATAAAGAAACATATAGTATCCATTCACATAAACATTCCAAAGTAAATATATGCAGTATCAAAATAAGTATTCGTGTGCATACTGAAAATGGTGTAGAATGTTACGGTTGGTACTTAGTAGGTCCTCCATTCCTCTTTATAATCTTTTACATTCTCCTTGGCATGGATTTCGCCAAAGATTGTGTTGTTTCCACTGTAATTTTACGTCATTCCTCTATAGAGCGTTCTTTTGATCCTTTATATTAGATATCTGATGATTCCTAATATTTTTGTCCAGTATACTCCACAAATTCTCTATTGGATTCATGTCTGGGGATTGCGGTGATGTCGACATCTATCGTGGAGTATTATACAACAACCATTGCCTTGTATCTAGAGCTGTGTGTTTTGGATTATTATCTTGTGTGACAATATAATCCTCAGAAAGACCCATATTATTCACACTTCTGGACAGATTTGTTTTAGGATGTTTATAAAAACCTTATGGTTCATAATTCCATCAATAAAACACAAATCCCCCACACCAGACAAGTACTGAACCGTCTCCATGTTTAACTGAAGCTGTTATATTTCTCTCCTCAAGCTCACAATTCTTTTTTCTCGCCCTTTTGACTTAAAGAGCTCAAATTGACTCTCGTCAGTAAATACAACCTTCTTCCAGAAGTCAACCCCATCGTATTTATGTTCTTTTGCAAAAGCAACTCGCTTCTTTCTGTTGATTTTACTGATGTATGGTTTTGTACGGACTGTTCGGTCTCCGTACTCAGCTTCATAAAGCACGTTTCTTATAGTTTGTGCTAAAACGGACTTTCCTGTCTGTGTTTGAACTGCAGTAGCAAGTTTTGGAGTACCTAGTTTAGGATTTTTCTTGACTTCTCTACGTAACTGTGGTTTCTCCATCTCGGATAGAACTGCAGGACGACCGTTTCTTGATTGATTTTTGTATGTTTTGTTTTGAACAAACCTGTATATAATAGTCTTCACTGTACTGGTAGGTCTTCCAATGGTTTCTCCAATTTCTTGAAAAGATTTTCCTTTTTTAAATAACCTGATGCAAATTTCTCTCCCTTCTTTTGTAGTTCCACGACGTTTTCGACCCAAATGAAATGTGTAGTGTTTAACGCCCACTTTTACTACATACGGCACCGCAGGCGATGACACTGATGATACATGAGATGAAGATGGAGCACCGGTGGAATGAGATGTCAGGGGAAACTGGAGGTCCCGGAGAAAACGCGCCCCAGCGCCGTGTTGTCCACCAAAAATCTCACTTTGCGGTTGCCTGGGATCGAACCCGGGCCGCCTGGGTGAGAGCCAAGCGATCTAACCACTGAGCCACGGCGCGGCCCTCGTTTTCGACCCATATTACTTAAATAGCAGTCACCGACTTTGAAAAACGGGATGGAACTGCCAGGATGAAACATAACTACACAAGAAAAGGGAAGGGGCGTGTGTCAGCGAGGCACCATAACTGGGATCTTTTTACTTGACGAATATTTGTTTGACATAAAATGGGATATGATTTTAAATAACGTAGAGCTGTTCACTACTTAAGCAATATATGAACCCTAGATATCAACCGTTGTAAGGAAATAGTTATTGTTCGTTGCTTATCTATTTTTTTCTGATTGTGCTTGACATATTTCTGTGTTCTGATTAGACGAATACTTTTGGGAGTATCTGTACATAGGTGAAGCCACTTTAAGCCGTTTGAAGTTAATGTATAATGTATAATCAATTCTTATTGCCCTGGCAGTTAGCATCTAGTTTCTTTTCAGACGCTTGGCTTCGGGTGGATGTGGTAACTCTAAATATTTTCCGGGATTGGTTTGGGTATTGGAATAAAAGAGAGATTATATAATTTAAAATCTTCTAATAACTGATTCCCAAAATTAACAACATGATAGAGTTGTTTTAAAATAAACACAATATTAGAATTATACTTTTACAATAACTTTGTTAAAGATTTAACGTCCTTTCACTTTTTTTATAGAGACATAACTTCCACCAAGTCCAAGCGTCTAATAAAATCTCATCTCCTGTAGGCACTATTGATTTTTCTACACGTTGCCCATAACAACCAACTGTTTCATTGCATTTAAAGTCTGCATTGCCTACTATATATCTTCTTTCCTTTTTCCTACACTGTTTAAATATTCTCATTGATTTAACACACAAATGTTTTAACACATTTACAATTTGATCATAATTTTCAATAAACAAATAACATAAAAATATCTTACAACATTAATAAATACTTTTCTTGATGTTTAAGTTTATTACAAATAATTAGTTTTAAAACACCGTTTCACCCTTATTTTTTAAGCAATCGGGTTTAAACACTAGACAGTGAGAGAATTGTCTAAGAGAAAAGGTTTAAAGTCGAGAGCAAAAACATCATTTTTGTTAGACTAGTTGATCCAAAAAAGTTATTGCCTCTTTTGCATATAAAATTACGTATTATGAAACTTCATAAAAGCACCGAACAAAAATGAAGACAGTGCAGTTTTGAACATCATGAATGACAGAAATATGCAACTGTGTTGTGATTTGAAAGAGGTAGTCAATAAGTTCCTTGGAAATATAAAAGATCTGCGATACGAAACAATTATGAGAAATATGCTACACAAGTGTAACACAATATATATAAGCCGCTAAATATTTGCGTATTCTACCTGCAACAGTTTTCTCTGAAAGACTATTTAGTACAGCAGGACTCATATGTGAAAGAAAAAGAAGTAGACTTGACCCTGAAAAAGTGAATGTGCTAGTATTTTTGAATAAAAACTTATAAAAGTGGACTGTTTTACTTTTAAATGTTTAATGTAAAGTTTAAAAATAATTACACCGATGCTTTTAAGTATTGTCTCATTAAACATAGAATGTAGAAATTTGTTTTAATGACCTCAGTGGCTCTGGAAGAATTGACAACAGACAATTGTTGACATTTCTTTGATATGACTGTAGACACAGACGTTTATATGGGTATCTTCAAGACCTTTGTGTAGCAGCTGGATGACATCGAATTGAGAGCAATGATGGAGCAATGTGCCATACATCTAATGACATCATGGAACTGGTAACCAATTTCTTCTCTAAAGGTCTGTGGCCCCCGAGATCCCCTGATCTAACCTCACCGGATTTTTTCTTGTGGGGATATCTAAAAACCAGAGTGTACAAGAATAGGCCACGGACAATTGGTGTTAAAGAATCCACTCGAACCGAAATAAGTAACATTGGCGAGGATACTCTCCATAAAACTTGAGAGAATATGGTGAGACGAGTACAAACATATATAGATGCTGGTGGAGGACACTTCCAACATTTTCTCTGAGATGTAAATAGTGTAATGTAATCTCCCAATTGTGTATTATATTCTCCCAAAGTTGTACGTGTGTCCTATTATTGGTCCAAAAGTTATGGCATATTGACATGGTTCAGATTTATATGGATCACACTATATTTTGTATTGAAGCTAGAAGTAGAAATGACGGTATCGAGTATCGAAGTACTGGGTATCGTGGAAAATATCGAGTATCGGTATCAAGAATCGAGTATTGGAAAAAACTGGTATCGACCCATCCCTAGTTAAAATCCTTGGAGGTTTGATTTTTGTTTCAAATATGGATGTGTATAATTACAGCTTCTTAGTATAAATGCTAATCCGACAAGATTGGCGGTTGAGAAACAGAGGAAGAGGAAAAGCTGCGGGAGAAGGAAATAGTAGAAAATAAACCACATGAAGGCGCCTGCCTGTTGGGTCTTCCCCTGTATTGCGTGCATAACACTAAGGTACGTACTTCAGATCTGAAGGTAAACCGCAAAGCTCCGTCTCGTGCAGTAAACAGGTCTACCTCTATCTATAAGGAAAAAGACATCCACATCTACTCACAAACTATTCTGTTCTTATTTTTACTGACTTACCTTCTTTCATTATGCATTTAACACTTTTGTTGTAGTTTATGCGATAGTCAGGTGTTTAACAAGTGAATCGCTATAAGATGGATTTGATACTCTGCTTTTTGTACGTCTACGAGAATAGTTATTTACGATACAAGAGTTAAAAGGAAGATTTTATTTTGAGAGTAATTGAAGCCTAGCTACGAAACAAACTAAAATCGTTTTAACCCGTACATCATAGATAGATAGTTTTATTCACCTTAGGAATATACAATATTCATGGCTTCGTCAAATTTGTACCCATAAGAATAATACATTTCTTATGAGTAATACAATTATGAATAATACAATAGTAATTAAATAATACAATAGTAGTTAAATAACACAATAGTGATTAAAGTAATGCAGTAGTAATTAACAGAACAACAATACAAATAGTAATTAAGAATAATGCAACTTAGGTCACATAATAGTTTAATGTATTACATTTTTAAGAACTAGGCTGTAAGAGACATAATTTTTATCAAAAAAAATCAATATTTACTTTTTTATTTAATTTTACTTCTTAGAAACTCATCTGTTGTCTGTAACATTACTTTTAGTAGGATATTTTTTACAGCTTCTCTGAATATTACAAGTATCACCTCCGAAGTTGCACAGGTATTTATTCACAAACATCACTTTAGGAAGCATTGATATGTTGATCATGTTTTAAGTATTCTTCCACTGAATAATAGCAACCTTCTCTTAAAAATGATTTTACAGACAGTTTAAACCTTTTTTCCGATGTTATACTTTTAATGCCATCGGGTAGTTTGTTATATAATAATACTGCTTTATGTTCGAAGCTATGTGTGAATAAAGTTGTATTGTGGCTTATAATGCGTAAATCTGATTTACTTCTTGTATTATGTGTATGTATCTGCGAATTTGTTTCAAATTGAGCAAGTACAATTCTTGTCCTAACTAGAGCTTCATATATATGCACACAGGGTAATGGAAGTATTTTTAGTAGTTTAAAATATGGTTTACAGCTGGTGGTAAAAGGAATATTTACTATATAACGAATAGCCCTTTTCTGCAGTCTAAATATTTTTGATACATCTTTAGCATTTCCCCAGCTAAGTATACCATAAGACATTACAGAATGAAAATAAGCAAAATAAATAATTCTCAATACATTTGTGTTTACAGACTCCCTCATTGATTTAATAGCGAATGTAATTCTGCTTAGTTTCAATTCTAGTTGCTGAATTTGTTTTTCCCATTTTAAATGTTCATCTAACCATATTCCTAGAAATTTGGTATTTGATTCATAGAGTAGTGATTTATTCCCTAAATATATACTTGGGAATTGAGCAGTGTTATTTAGTTTGTGGTGAAAGCCTATAGCTACTGATTTTTCTTCATTTATTTTTAGCTCATTTTTTAAAAACCAATTGACAATTTTTGTATTAAAAGTATTATTATAGCTTAATACCTCATTCGAGGTTTTCCCAGTCATTAATATGCTGGTATCATCGGCAAAGAGTGTCAAATTGATGTTCATACACTATTTTTAGACAGTCCTGAATATTTATAGATATATTATAGACTATATATAAATATATGGTATTGTTTTATCTTTTCATGGTCACATTATATGCAGACGACACCACTTCACATGTTTCAGCAGAAAAGGAAGAGCAGTTAAATTGCAAATGTATGGAGGTGTTACTAAGTCTGGAAAAATACTTTTATACTCACAATGTTACCCCAAATATTAATAAAACAAATTACTTACTATTTTCATTGGGCGGGAGCTATATCTATAATGGACTGAATTTGACATACAAAGAGGAAAATATATCTAGAGTTCAAAAAACAAAATTCTTAGGCATTAACATTGATGATAATCTCTCCTGGCAAAATCACATTTCGACTGTTTACTCTAAACTTAAAGACTGTGTTTTTGTTACGTCAACTAGTCAACATTTTACCTACTCAAGCAATTCATAACGTATATTTTTCTTTATTTCATTTACATCTGGAATATGGGGCTATGTTATGGGGTTCTGCTGCTAAGACTCTTTATGCACACCTATTTAGAGTCCAAAAGAAATGCTATTAGAGTTTCAGCTAAGCTGCCACAATCTGAGTCACGTAGACCATACTTTAAGCAATTCAAAATCATACCCCTCTTTTGCGTATACGTAAATTATGTTATTTTGTATGTAAAAGAACACTCAACAATATCTCCTTGCCTAAATAAAGACCAAACACCACACTCGCAGACGAAATGACTTTTTTCTTCAATCATACAGGGGCCAGTTTGGAAATAAAAATATTATTTATGCTGGATCAAAATACTTCAACATATTACCAAAACGACTGAAGTCACCGATAGACAAAAATACTTTTAAAATAGAGCTCTAAATGTGTTTGTTAACCCACTGTTTTATAATGAAGATGAGTTTCCTATCCATAATGGAAATTAATCATCTTTTAAGCATGACTGAGTTTTTGACATAATAGTATGCAAAGATTTACATTATCAATATTTAGGTTAATTTTATAAAGTTGTATTCTTTATCACATGACTGGTGTGCTCTTAAGAACAGTTGTCTAAATGTGTATAGTTATTTTATATTGTAATCATTTTGTATTATAAACTGACGTGCTCTATGCAACACTATTTTTCTGTATACTGCAAGACTGAAAATAAATAATAAATAAATGAGAGAATGAATGAATGAATGAATAAATAAATAAATATAAAGTGATCTGCATTTGTCTTGCGTAGCATCAGTGTAGACAACATGACTTTTAGATAACCACAACATTCTATATAAGGGGGGCAGTGGAAATAATAAAACAACAAAAATAACAAAAATTTAATTAATTAATAGATGAAAACTTTTTGCAAAATTACTCATTATTTTAGAAAACTGAAATGTGATTGTATAATTACGAGGATGGGTTAAAAAGTAATGCCCCCCATTTTTCCCCCTAAAATAAGCAAGTTATGTGAAAACTTTGAATTTGGCACAATTCCTCAAACCTTCTTCTTCAATCCCCTGCAGTAGTAACTTCCTAAGCCAACAGGTGGCAGCACTGCCTCCTCTTGCAAAATGGCTGACATCGACATTCGTATTAGACAGCGTTCTGTGATTGAATTTTTGACTGCGGAAGGTGAAACGCCAATTCGCTTTCACGAAAGGCTAAACCAACACCAACTCCAATACTCAGACCATAATACGAGAATCGATTGTAGGAAAAATGGCGGCGCTCGTGGCCCAGCATGTTATGTTGTGGTTATATCTACAGAGTAAAGTGTGTGTTTGTTTACTTTGTGTGTTTGAAGAATTAATGTAATTCATATTACAGTGGCAATTAGTGACTAACGAGTTAGTTTATAGTTAAGTATTTAACATAAAGTGATAACGTTTACCTAAATATATACTGTGCAGTATTGTCGAAATGCATCGTTGTTGTGTTCCCAGCTGCAATCTAATTATGGTAGTGTACCTCACACGACATTTAAATTTGCGAAGGAAAAATCGTAATGGGATAAGTGGATCAGGATCATACATCGTAAAGATTTTAAAGTAAATGACAAAACTGTAGTTTGTATTCATCATTTTGAACAGTGCTTTGAGGTTAAGGAAGACATCTTTCCAGTAAATGATGGTGAACCAATTCGTGCCCTTCGAAAAGTACAAAAATTAATAGATGATGTCTACCCCACGATTTTTAAGAATCAGCCATCCTATCACACATTAAAGCTCAACCAGAAAATACGAAATCCTGAAGAATGCATCCAAGACATTTTACAGAGAGTGAAGATAATTTTAATATTTGGTGTGCACAAGATGTTATTGACAGTTTTGAGTCCTTAGAAACCGAAGTGGTGAGGAGATTTTAACCCATTGATAGGCATTATTAAAGACGATTAGTTACGTTCTTTTCAATAACATTCAAGATCCCAGCTTCACTGATGTCCCTTCACTTAATAAGTTTCAAAGTATTTCATAACCTAGAAGGAATATTATGAGCCTACCAGTGGAAAATTTTAAATGGATCTTGCAGTGTGAGGGAACTGACACCTTCAAACGTGACAATTGGAGTAAACTGGACAATCTGGTGAGTTCTCTTAAATATTATAGTATAAGCAGTACCTATGTCCTTGCCAGAAAAGGTTACTATGTAAACAATGTAAAAGAAACTTTAGTACTTGCTACAGACGATAGAATGATACAGTTCAATAAGATAAAGTTTGCTGTGTTTAATGCTTATGAGTTGTCATGCCTTATAAATTAAATTTTGATTGGAAGTATAAGGTGGAAAATGCATAGTACTGGTCGTGCTACTATATAATGTGATAAGCTCTTAGAATTTGTCATGATGCTCTTTATTTATGTTATTACACATTTTAGTTGAAAGTATAAAGTGATAAATGCTTAGGAGTTACCTCGCTGCTCCGTAATATGGATTATATTATGTCCATTGTGTATAGTTTCCTATTCTACGTAACCAGAGTCGCTGGGCTTCGACGGGCGCCATCTTGGAATCTGTATTATGGTCTGAGTATTGGAGTTGGTGTTGGCTAAACAATGTGTCTGGTGATGCAAAGGTAGATGTCAGCACTGTTAGACGATGGGTTCGTCGCTGTAACGAAGCTGAAGGGCAAACAACATTGGCAGATGAAAAGCGAAGCGGCAGTGACTCAATGCCACATTCAGCGAGTCGATGACATTCGTGGTGATCGCCGGGTAATAACAGGTGAATTATGTCGCATTATCTCCCTCAGTAAAGGCAGTGTGATGACGATTATTCAACAACTGGGATACTCAAAAGTTTTTTCACGTTGGGTACCAAGAATGTTAACCGCCCAAAACAAAGAAACAAGGAAAACAATAGCCTCCGAACACTTGCAGCCCTTCAATTTGGAGGGAGAGGAGTTTATGGAAAAAACTGTTACGGAAGACGAAACGTGGTTTCATTTTTTAAAACCTGAATCAAAGAGGCAGTCAATGGAATGGCATCACACAACGTCACCGAAGAAGGAAAAGTTCAAAACTCAGCGGTCGGCAGGGAAAATTATGGCGACAGTGTTTTGGGATGCAGAGGGTATGCTTATGATTGATTTTTGGAGCAATAAATTCTATCCAATACGTCAGAACCCTCAAAAAGCTGAAAGCACGTCTTCGCCGAGTTCGCCCAACAAAAACTATGGCGGATGTTCTTCTTTTGCATGACAATGCAAGACCACACACCAGCCGTTACACCACTGCAGGAATTGAGAAATTGGGATGGCAAGTCTTACCTGACCTGGCACCATCAGACTTCCATCTGTTCGGGCCACTAAAGGAAGCTCATCGTGGGATTCATTTTGAAGATGAGGAGGCTGTGAAAACGTCCGTGCGTCAATGGCTTAGGAAGCAAGACCTTGTGTTTTACCACACTGGAATACATGCCCTAGTTAAAAGGTGGACCAAAACTGTGGAAAAGAACGGAGATTATTTTGAATAGTTACAAATTAATCGTCAATGTTGTAATTTTCAAACTATGTAAATTGAATTCAATTTTCTTGGCAATTAAAAGAGAAAAAAATAGGAGGCATTACTTTTTGACCCACCCTGGTATTACAATTTGAAGTAGTTATTTCTTGGACGGAGTAAATGAGAACTAATTATTCGTTACGTGATTTACAAAAGCAATTGTTTGGTCTTGAAATAGTTGACAATGTAGTGAGAATATGTACATTCATACGACGACGACGAGGTACTGACAGACTGTTAACAGCCCGAAGGTTTTTGCTGTGTCCCCACCCAGGTTTTGGGTTTTACCGCAGGTTGAACATTTTGGTGAGTGCAGGATGGGATGGGATTATTCGAATGAGGAAGGATTGTGAGGTAGCTTGATTACTTCTCTAATTTTGATCAGGATGCAATACCATTTTTGTGACACCCTGGTGTTTGTAGGTTTTAAAGTGGGATAATTTTGAAGCCAAACAGCTCAATGGATGATTAAAATGGAGTCCAGCTTTTTGCTGCTGCTCGGATTAGTTCCAGTGTTACCTCGGGTGCCAGCATGCCATGCGGTGTAGTCGGAAAAGCCTAAAACGGCGTCTTTTAGGGTCGTAATCTTCTAGAGACTGAACCAGGGCGCTTCTATGAGATGGCAATTGAGCGTAGAATTTTACAGCCCGGCGCCTAATTTCGTCCTCCACATAAGGGAGAAGAGAGGCTTCGTGAAGCAACCTCACAGGGAAGGAACGAGTAGATTCATATTCAAATGACCCTCCATTTTATACAAATATAGAGTTTCGTGGCCTTCTTGAATGAGGCGATTGTCACAAAAAACCAAATTTGGCATTACCGGCGTGTAAAAGCTTTCGAGTACTGAGAAAAACAATATTCTACTTTTAACACAATCGTGAACTTTCAAAACATTAACAAAAATATCTCGGAAATAGTGAATAGCACAAAATTTTTATTTGATATAAATTTTGTGCTTTAATAAGATTCATATTTTTTGTGTAGTAAGATTTTGTCTATCTGTTACGGTTTACCAGGAAGACTTCTGAGGACATTCCCGCAAAATTCAAGTTAAACATTTTATTTGACAAGCAAATCTCTGAAACAAACAATAGTGTGACTTTGTGGGTTGGTAAAATTTAAAGTCAAGTTTTCAGAAATTCCAAAACGCTTTTTATTTCCGTAGAAACACAGTTTGTACACCCTTGGCAGCAGAAACAGAATGACGTAACACACACAATTACAATCGTCAAGGTTGTCGACCACAAACAACAGAGTTCACTTTCAAAACACAGCTGTACGCACACGAATCCAGTCCAATTACCACTGTCCGATAAACTAGCCACGGCTTCTTTTATATACCTCTCTCATCGTTCCAGAAACCAGTGGAATAATATGTAACTATCAAGATGGCACCAGACGAAACACGAACCTTCCAGTCATCTAATTTTATCTGTTTCGGCAAGCCTATTATCTCCGCGCTGCACTATCTGTCCTGTTGTACGCGCCGGCCGCGCTATCGCAATAATGGGTTCGCGGCAATAGATTATCCTCGCCAATGTTACTTATTTCGGTTCGAATGGATTCCTTGAGAACATAAATTGTTCGTGGCCTATTCTTGTATACTCTATCTTTTAGATATTCCCACAAGAAAAACTCCGGTAAAGTTAGTTCAGAGGATCTGGGGACCACAGACCTTTGGAGATTATTCGCTTATCAAAGAAACTGGTTACAAGTTCTATGGTGTCATTAGATGTATGACACGTTGCTCCATCTTGCTGGAAATAACCTTCTCTCAAATCGATATCATCTCCGTAAATAGTGTAATGTAATCTCCCAATTGTATTATATTTCCCCAAAGTTGCACGTGTGTTCTATTACGACATGATATGATATATTTTATTGTGCATATTCCAATATTTTACAATTTACAACTTTAGGCGACATTTGTTTGTGTTTACCTTGTTGCTACCTTGGCTTACATGCCTACCTGGTCTTCTACTCTGCCAGGTAGCTCTTAACCTCCATACCTCCTTGATTACTTAATTAGTCCATTTCTTCCCCCTCATCTTCCTTTCTTATATTCTTTACATTTCTGGCCCATTTTTCTTTACTCTCTGCAAGAACTCACCAATACTTCGTACCTTCTTTTCCTCTCTGCCCTTTAACATTTTTATAGTCACTATCCTCTTCTCTACTTTCTCCCGTTTTTCCTCCCAAATTTTCTTCTCCATATTACAACCTCCTCGCATTTTGTTACATAGTGTTCTATGCTTTCTTTTGTCCCCACAAAATTCACAAATTCCCTTTTCTCTACCTCTTATCCCTCTTAGAAATATTGTTCCTGTTCTCATCCAAGCTAACCCTTCTCTCTCTTGCCTATTGCAGTAATCTACATGTGCTTCTCGTCCCTAATTTCTTTTTATTTGCTTTTAAAATTGTAATTATTTCATATTTTCTAGACTTCCCCATATTTTCTGTCTTTCTGTATCTTCTATTCTGCATTTTACTAATTTACCCACATCGCTTGTATTCCTTTCCTCTAATCTCCATATATCTCACATTTTTATTTTTTCCCATAATTCCTCCTATCTCTGCCCACCAGCTATTTGAGTTCTCTAATCTTTTTTGTGTCCTATTATTGGTTGAACATTTATGGCCTATTGAAATGGTTCAGATGTATATGGATCGCACTATATAATGAAAATCATTACAGCGATTTTGGTGAAAATAAAAATAATGAAGAATTTTCGATGTAAAGAGTGGTTTGGGGTAGGCAATCTTTGTGTTCATGCACCCTTGAAAGATGCTGATTTTAAATATCTTGATGTTTCGTTTTTAATTAAGCCCCCCCCCCCACACACACATATGTATAGGTACACTCTCTCTCTCTCTCTCTCTCTCTCTCTCTCTCTCTCTCTCTCTCTCTCTCTCTCTCTTTAGACCTCAAAGTTTTGTATGGTATGGTCCCTTCTACTAGGTGCATGATAAAGAAAAGAAGATATAAGAAGCTTTTGTTTTCCATTTTGTAATGATGAAACTAACTTTTTTGAACACCATTTTCTGAATGTTAGTATTCATAGTGAAGGACGTGTATTGTTACTACGTTATCAAGTAGATTCGATGAACGGCGGGACACGAGGGCATTTCCTAAGAGCTTTGCGGATATTGCAATTCCACTTCCAGTGTCGTGGTAGATGCAGTAGATTATCCGTGTAGTGATAAATGTCTCTACGTATGGTGTCGACCATCATTATTATAATTGTATTCTTTCTCTTACTCCTTTTTCGAGATCATCCATCCTTTAATTTCTTCTCCTCTATTATTCACTAACAATTGAATTGCTATTATACATTTTGGTAATTTATTTCATTTCTCGTTCCAAATGTTATGCCTCCATAAGACAGTGGTGAATGGCCTCTTAGTTTTTTTTTTTTTTTTTTTTTTTTTTTTTAAAGAAATAATAAACCTTCTGTCAGGCTTGACCATAACCATCGAGCAAAATGACTACCAGGCGGTAACGTCTTTGGTTCGCATTTAGTTTCTGTCGACCGCTCACTTTTATCTTCAGTTTTTCGTAGTTTTCCTCAGTCAGTAGGCGAATATTGGGGCGATTTCTCACCTATCACTATATGATTTACCTTTTTTTCTTTTCCTTCTCATGTTAAGGAATGTTACTAGGTTTCGTGGCGTCTAAAGTATCGAACAGGTGGTTTGAATGCTTGTCAAAGGAAAGAGTGCTCCGTGTGGCGAGGGTATCTACGTGGGCAGCCTCACAAGGTGAAGACCGACCCCCTCTCAAAACCAGGGAGTTACCGAGCTGTCCCTGAAGGGCGCCCGGCGCCTTAGTGGATCTTTCCATAGGGCAAGACCTAGAAGCTACCAAGGCCCCCCCCCCATCTGGTCCGAAAACACAAAACGGGTGGAAGTGGATACGACACTTACGCGCGCCAACACCAAAATGAGAAGGCTACCGAACAACCTCGGTGGGACCGCCTGGTGATATAGCACAGCTTCTACTAGCTATGCTGGCTAGTACCCGGGAATATTAATGGCTTCCCTCAACCCCGTCCGGAGACGTACCCGATCTCCCACGGGTATCGGGAACCACTGCCCCTCGAGTCCAACCCAATCCGAACAACTCCCCTGCGGAAGGGGCTCGGCAGTTTGGCCCGAGGTTCCTCTAGTGACGTCAGAGGTACCACGAGTGCTAGGGGTCCACAGCGTCCACACCACGGCAGCTGAAGGGGACGGATCCCCTCCCCTACGGGAGCTCCGTGTGGACACTCGAGGGCTGATTGTTCGGCGGGTAGTTCAAGCCATTTCTACAGTTCGTCTGATCTATGTTGAAACACAGGAGTGTACTATTGCCCGCGCTTTTGTAGGTAGTCCACGACTGCCTAATCCCACGCGGCATACAACGTCCCGATTGATTATATTGGGACTTTGTGGGTTCGTAGAATTAAAAATTTAGTTTCCATAATACAAAACGCTTATTTCAAGTAAAAAGACACTTGTACAACTCTGATATCAGCAGAATGACGTAACATACAGCAACGCAGTCTCTCGTTGCTTCAGCACTCGTAAACAATTCTTCACTTGCTAGCCTCTCCTCACTGTACAACTGCAACCACTGAGTATCGCATCGCAGGTACTGACAGGCTGTGTTAGCCCGAAGATTGTTGCTGTGTGCCCACCCAGGATAGGGTTTAACCACAGATAGGATTTTATTTTCAGGATGGTTTAGGATGGCTGTTTTTGAATGAGGATGGTGGATTATTTCGAGGTAATTCAGTCCTCCTCTAGGAAGGATAGACCACTGAGTAGCAGGCTCCAGCTCTTATTTATAACCGAACCATCGTTTCTCGAAAGTTACCGGCCTTTCACGAAGGAGAGGGAACTGTCCAGAAATCTGTCTGGCTCTTTCTCTCCCCGCCCCGGTCTCTCCCTCTGCTAGCGTCAAGCGTTCTTCCACGTGTGGGCGTGGCTTAGGCGCTATCTGTCTCTTTATTTTTCTGTTGCTCTCTCTCTCCAAGTAACAAGTGCCTCGCGACAATATTGTAGCTATCCCTTTAACACATTCAAGTGCAGCGTTTTAAACACTACTGGTAGATGGCAGTAGTATGGATATACCATCCATTAGGGAGGGTTCCGGCAAACTTCTGATAATCCATTCTCATCGGATGCACTTCAAATTCATCAGCCGATTCAGTCACTTTCTTCTAAATTTATGATGAAATTGTTCAACATGCCATCAACCAATCCGTCTTCCTTCTAGTACATTTCTTCTCCCCCTTCACATCTTTATTTCCAATATTCTGGAGTAACTTTTAATGCTACATTGCGGATCTCACTTGCACCTCGTTCTTTGAATGTTGCATTATGTTTCGTCACATCTACTTTGATTTGTGCCCATATTTGCTGGAAAACTTTCATATCACGATACGGAGTTGAGTCCATTTAATTCAGCTGTCATTTGAACTTGTTTTTGTTTCTCTTAGTCATGTCGTACAACACCGGTTTTGATGCCATATTTCCATTATTACCATATTTCAGTGTCAGTATAGAGCACCATCTATAAATAATAAACTTTGGACTTATTGGAGCGCCTGATTGAGACTAGGCAGAAGTGGATAGCAATGGCAAAGTGTTTATGAAATTTGTCGCCCCTCCTTTGTCACAGGGAGGGGTAGTACTAAGTAGGTCATGTTTCAAGTTAATCCAGACGAAGCTTAGCTTCAGACCTTTGAGTCTGCAACCTCCTGTGGTTGGATTCGGATTTCATTACGAAGGGGATTCGGTACGTAGACCACCATGCTGGGGACACAAGTGGGGGCACCCTCGGGAGGAAAGATGAGGTGAGAGCAGACGGAGGGCGGCTGACCCAAGGAGCCACGTAAGTACAGGGGGCAGGGTCCCTACAGTTTACTTGGATAGAGAGTTCCCCGACAGGCCAGGACAACGGACACGCTCCCCTACAGTGGGGCGGCAACGAGCCCAGCAGCCGAGGTCCAAAGGTCCCTGGCTAGCGGTTCCGAAATGGTCCCAGCAGAGCAGCGGAGACCGGCAACCGACCTACCGAAGGAGGAAGTAGTTTTGCTCAGATCATATCATCCTGCCATGCACAGCCGACACTCCCGCCGACACTTCTACCCTGTCGCGGTAGAGATGATATGAAATGATAATGTTGAGAAATGGAGGGACAGGAAATTCGGGGGATGTAATTAACCTACCCAGCTTTCGCCTAGCGACCCGGGAAACCCCCCGAAAAAACCCATCGTCAGGTAGGTCGGCCACAGGAATAGTACCCGGGCCTCCCGAATGCGGAGCACAGACGAAGCTGCCTGAGTTCTCCCGCTCGGTACCTCCTGTGGTACCTTAACTTCATCCCTTCCTCTCGGAGGGCTAGGTAACCTATTACTAACCATGTGATCGATACAAGAGCAACAGTTGAGTCTGTGTCGAGTAACACCGAAGATACTTTATTGAAGCACTAAGCCAACAACTCCTGTTTTTGCAGTACCAAAGAACATTATATCACAATTACGTAGATATATCTTACCCAGGATCCACACCCACGTTTCTGCATCTAAAGTGGATCATTTGTAGGTTCTAGTTTGCTCTTCCTGCGTAGTCATTTGTCTTCCGAACACAAATCCTTATCCATTACAGGAACTAAAAGATAACACTAAGCATTAATTTATATTCAAGAAATTCTCTTGTCCATTCTAGGAAAATGAGTCACAGAGCTTTTTCGCAATAAATATGCTGCTTGTTTGTCAGAGGAAAGTCTCATTTCCTTTAAGGAAATGTTTATATTAATAACATTACAAGCAATAAATTGATTCATCCGTAGAGGGCGTATCAATTGCATTCGGAAAAGTCGATTCCTTTTTTTTTTTTCTAGTGTTACTTTTCCTAACAAGTGAAACATAATTCGAAACTTTGATTAATATTAAATACTAGTTAATATGAATAATAAGACTAAATAGATATGTAAAATATGAAGCTAGCTACAGTGAAGCAACAAATACTATACAAATATAATAATTTGTAACATAACAATTCACTTATCTTAAAAGAAAACGATGAATTTGTTGTCTTATTCATCAGCTCAAACAGCCTCGTTGTCAAGGTTACGATCACCAGATGTCACTATGTTTTTGCCAGTACTACCAAAATCTGAAAATGAAATAGACTTAAAAACAGAATCGACTGCCGGTATTTCAAAATTCATTACGCGATGTTTATTTTTTTTTAACAAATAATTTTTCCTAAACCATTAAATCTATCGGACTATTTAATTGTTTTAATAATTTAACTTCTGGATTTATTTCATGGTTAAATGACCAAAAATGATATGCTACGGCCGATTTATCAGTTTGTTTATACTTAATGTTACGAAAATGTTCTTTCGTTCTGGTTTCTAAATTACGTTTTGTTTTTCCAATATAAACTTTATCGCAATCTAAGCAATTAAATTGATAAATACCAGATTTTTTATTATTAGGAATTTTATCTATTTTAGAGATATGTAGTACATATTTAATACTATAGATAGAGTCAACATGAAAAATTCAATGCCATGGCCGGGATTTGAATCACGCATCTCTTGGTTTCCGTGCAGTCGCTCTTACCCATTGAGCTACCATGGCCAACGTGCCGTCCTGACATTAAATTCTCCAATTGACTCATATTTCCCCAGTAGACCACTAGAGGCTCTCGCATCCGAGATACACCATTTGTTGCGACTTACTATCGTAAATACTTGAGTCCCAGGCTTCATCATTTAACTCTTATTATTTTAGTTAATTGATGGAAATTAATCATTTCTCCACACTAGCCGTATATAGGTTATTTTTTATAGAGTCAGCATGAAAAATTCAATGCCATAGCCGGTTTTTGAACCACAAATGTCCTGGTTTCAGTCCAGTCGGTGTATCTCGAATGCGAGAGCCTCTAGTGGTCTACTGGGGAAATATATGAGTCAAATGGAACATTTAGTGTCTTGACGGCAAGTTGGCCATGGTAGCTCAATGGGTAAGAGTGACTGGACGGAAACCAGCAGATCCGTGATTCAAATCCCGGCAATGACATTGAATTTTTCATGTTGACTCTATCAAAAAAATACCAGATTTCTTACTATTATGAATGTTATCTTTTTTATAGAAATGTAGCAAATGTTTAATACTATATTTTGAGGAACTAAAGTTATACCAAACTCTAAAATTTTTTGAAAATTTTTACGAACCCAAGGATGGTAAGTAAATTTTTTAAAAATTATAATCGTCTTTTATTTTTTAAGGGTAGAAATATCATTAAGTCTTTTGATATATAAATTTTTTCAGTTTTTTTATGTATAAAGTCTTTATTAAAACCATTAATTAAATCAGTATTTATATGTCCATAGTGTTGCGAACGCATTGTTGAGGCGAGGCAGCGCGAGGGATGAGTTCAAAGAGACGAGCAGTACAGTGAGGAGATAAAAGCTTGCTAAAACAGGAGACGGATTTCTGGACAGTTCGTCTTTCTTCTAGCGCTGTCTTGATTGTTTGAGAACATTCTGGATAGTGAGTAAGCTATAATAAGGAAGCCACAGCTCCTCAAGGGAACAGTTGTTAATTGAACTCGCGTGCGCGAACAGCTGTGTGAACTTTGTTCTGGTCGATGACCATGCAAGTTGTACTGTGTATGTGACGTGATTCTGCTACAGTCAGTTTGACAGTGTGTTTCTACGGAAATAGAACAATTTTTGGTGTTTGTAGCCTGGACTTTTAATTTCACGAATCCACCAAGTCACAGTATTCTCTATTAAATTCCTCTTTATTCAGAGGCATATTCATTAATCTATAAATCAAACTATTAAAAACAGCATATTTATATGAAAAAGGGTTAAAACATTTATTTTTATGTAATTATCGATATGAGCAGATTTGCAAATTTAATTTATAATTATTTCATATTACCTTTAGATCTAGAAAAGGAAGAAATCCATTAATTTCAGTCTCTAATGTGAATTTTATAGCTTTATCTTGTAAATTTAGGTACTTTTATTTGTTGCTTCACTGTCAATAGTTTCATATTTTATGTATTTAGGCAAATGAGTTAACCTTGTATACACTTTTCTCTACTTAGAAGTTTTTTATGAAGACTAGTTGTAAGGGGAGAAAACTGTATACAAGGTTGACTCATTTACCTAATTTTAATAACAACAGCACTCCAATTTCTGAAATACTTCTTTTTATTCTATATTATCTAGTGGATATTCGTCATATGACATCGGGGTCACATCGAGCATTTGTAATAGTTGGAGGTTCAAAACTGGTTGAGGTATATGTTTCAATACTGTAAGGTTCATATTTTCCTTAATACAAGCCAATGAGAGTGGGTAAAACATTTGTGCTAGCCCTGTACTTTGAAACATCATTAAAGAGTCATATAATGTTCAGTTTATACATCTACCTTTCTCTAGATGTGTTACAGCAACTTTTGGGGTTCCACTCCTCAAAAAGTATTTCATCTCTTATGTAATGAGAATTAGGAAACATTACTGTATACAATCAATATTACTGAAATCATCTATACCATTACACTCCTGACTTTGCTCAGGTTCTTTGCATTCTTTATTACACCTTAACCATGACGAACTAATATCTCTTGGATGATTGCTGTAGCCTTCACCTGCATCAACCTAGAAAATAAATAAAATATGTGTAACATAGATATGCTGAATGAGGCATGATCATGTGGTTCACCATTCCCTTATATACCACTTAAACACATATGGATAGTATAAAAATTATTTGTGGTTGGTTTATTGGATAGCACAAAAGTGAATCGAGAAGATATTGACACATTGCTTCACTCACACTGTTTATTCACAGGACATGTTTCAAGAGCTCTTGCTCCTATCCTCAGCTGATACTCGACTAGTGCAAGTTGTAGTGGTTTCTTCTTTCTCCGTATTGTCAATAGATGGCGTGATGTACTTGTCAAAGATGTCCGGTGGTGGAGTTTCAAAATTCATGACTCTACGACGATTTTTGTTGATGAAGATTTTTTCCCATACGGAAAGGTCTATGGGGTGATTAACATATTTTATTAAAGATGTTTGCAAGTTGATGTCATATCTAGTATTCAAAAAATGAAAAGCCACTGCTGATTTTTCTGTTTCACCATTTTTAATGTTTCTTATATGTTCTTTAGTTCTGATGTTAATATTTCTTTTTGTTTTTCCTATATAAATTTTAGGACAAGTTTCACATTTGATCTCATAGATTCCTGGTTTTTCTTTGGTAGTAATTGAATTATTTTGGGGGGAGGGGCCTTTTAACAAATTTCTGATATTAAATCTATTTTGAGGTGCAAGAATTATGTTGTGTTTTGAGAAGATTTTTTGGAATTTATTATAGGGTGATGGATGGAAGGTGAATTTGTTAAAAAAATTTTTCTCTTTTTCTCCTGTAGGTTCTAGGGTGGTGCTTTCTTTTATTTTCTTAGCTTTGTTGAGTCTTAACTGTTTTGTCTACTAAATTTGGGTTGAAATCGTTGGACATAGCTATTTATTTTATGTGTAGGTATTCTTCTTGATAATCTTCTCTGTTTAGTGGAAAGTTGATCATCCGAAATATTAAACTGTTGAAAATGGCATGTTGGTGTTGTTTTGGGTTGAAACTGTTGTTCTTAATATAATTATCTGTGTGTGTCGGTTTCCTGTAAATACCAAAAGAGAGTTTGTTGTTCATTTTTTTGATCTTGATGTCCAAAAAGGGAAGCACACCATCCTCTTCTGTTTCCAATGTAAATTTTATAGCTGGATTTTGTATATTCAAAAGTCTAAGACCATCTTGTATGAGTTTTTTAGGTACTATTGCAAAAATGTCATCAACATAGCGATACCAAACTTTGAAATAATTTGGAAAAGTTTTTGTGACATGTGTTTCAAAAGCACTCATAAATAAATCTGCCAAGAAGGAAGACAATGGGTTGCCCATAGCTAGGCCCGATTTTTGTTTATAGATCTGTCCATTAAAGCTGAAAAAATTCTGATTGATACAATGGATAGTTTATAATTTAAAACCAATGGAGAGGTGCATACATGCATTTATTGAAAATCACATAATGACCCTATATTCACTGTATGTATACAAGGCCATTACATTTGCAATTGAAAATGGCAGTGAAAAAACCAATAACATCCATTGTCATTACACTAGACATAATGTAGATTATTTTAGAGTAGGAATCAATAAGAAAATATCAGAGAAAAATGTAAACATTCAAGGATTACTTCTGTTTCAATAAATTACCTAACGACATTAGGCAACTAACTGGCATCAAATTTAGAACAAAATTAAAATCCTTTCCTACTATCACAATAATAATATTTATTTATACTGTCATATCTTACAATCTCAATTACAACTGTTACAATTCTAATCTAGGTACAAACTTGTCCGTTGCTTATATTACGGGCTGATATTGGCTCCCTGACTGTTAACCTCTATCCTAGACCTTATACGACCTTGACCTAATGATCTGATTGTGTCTTCCATTTCTCTACCTCTTATTTCCTTGCCCTTCTCAACTATTTCTCTTTGACTTTGTCAGAAAATTTCCCCACCTCCCTTAATCTTTTCTCTCTTTTCAATGTAAGCATTTTTATTGTTATTACATAAGCCCCTTTATTATTCCAGTTCTTATCCCATATAAATTTCCATTTCTTTACACTCCACTACATAATGTTCTAAGCTTATTTTCTTTCCACATAGAATGCACTACTTTGGTGAACCCTCTCTCAATATGGCTCCTGTCCTTAACCAAACTAAACCCTCCCTCTCATATCTATATATGTCTATATATATCGAGATTTAACTGTATTGGAACACCACAGTGAAGCAAAATAATTATCAATTTTTAGATGAGTCGTATTTATTACACATCTGCTTCACTTTCGCACCTATTTTGAGGACATGTTTCGCAAATCATCGTTTGCATCTTCCACTCTTATGCATAGGAGCTGAAGATGCAAACGATGATTTGCGAAACATGTCCTCAAAATAGGTACGAAAGTGAAGCAGATGTGTAATAAATACGACTCATCTAAAAATTAATAATGTCTATATATGTTTCCCTTCCCCGTTCTGTCTTTATTTTCAGATATACACTTAGTGATTTCTTACTTATCAGATTTCCCCACGTCACTTGTCTGTCAATGTTCTCTATCCTAACCTTAATAATTGTCCAAAAACCTTTTACATGTCTTTCACTCTCATGCCAGATATCCCCCATCCCTATTTTAGCCAGCGTTCTCTCTAGCTCTGCCTACCAGCTATCCTTACATGTTGAATTCTTCTGTTGTTCGAGACAGATCTTTAATGTTTTATCATCATCCTTTTTTATACAGCTATACCAATATTTTAAACATCTTTCTATAACTGCCCCACTCCTGCAAGGTCTTCCAAGTTCCACTCTAGCTACTCCATTTGGCGTTGACTTATTCAAACGTAGTATCTCTTTACAGAACTGTTCATATGTCTGTTCAACATGATTTCTTATCTCACTGGCCCCCCACAACTCCACACCATATGTCATTTCTGATTCTTCTATTGCTTCATAGATTTTTTCATGCCACTTTACTGACATATCTGGTAATTTATATTTACAGCTCCTTACCCCAGACATCACTATCTTCCCTTTCACTCTTATCTTTCTCCCATGTGCTCCCCAGCCTCCATTGTAGCACAGTCTCATCCCTAAATAGTCAAACTCCTTTACCACCTCCATTTTTGGTCATTTAGATACCACTTTTCATCTTTTCTTAATTTATCACACTTCTTAAACACTATTTTTGACTTGCTTATATTGATTCTTATCCCCCATTCTTTACAGTAGCTGCTAATTTCATTTATTGCTTTCTGTAATCCTATCACTGGTATAAATGCTATTACCAAATCATCTGCAAATAGTAAACCTGGTATTACCTTATTCCTAATAATTGGGCAATGGTTGTTACTTTTTTCAACCCTCTCAATTATATCATCAGTGGACAAGTTGAGCAATATACGGCTAAGTTTTCAGCCTTGTCTTAATCCCATTTTCTGCTCCACTAATTCTGTTATCCCATTCTTATCTACTCTTGTTCCAAACTTTATTCCCTCATAAATTTTTTCTAGTCCTATAATAAATTTCTTGCTGACTCCTTTCTTTTGTAATTTTCACCATAGTGCTTCTCTCACTACTGTATCAAAAGCTTTTTTAAAATCTACAAAGAACATATACACTCTCCCTCTTTCAGTAATGCCTCACATTTCTGGACTCAAAGTCACAAAATAGGAATCAAAATCAAGTTATTGAAACCAACCAAGGAACCCAAAGAAAAAATAGGTTTACATACAAACACTTAGAAAGCAGACAATGAACTTCAACTTGTCATAAGTAGACAATCTCTTAAATTTAAAGGGAGTTGATTAATTAAACTAAACCACACTTACTTTTTTTTTTGTTTAGTTTCATCAATCGACTCCCTTTAAATTTAATTTATCATAACAACACTGTTTTCAACACTTCCAAGAAAGGAAGGCAATCTCTTATTCAAAAGGTCACCAAGCACCAACTGTTAGCAAAATGACCTGAGATTTAATCTGATATTTCAATAGGCAGCTGACAATGTGAGCTCAGGTTACATGTTCTACTAAAATAAATAAGCGAGTAAATAGTGTTTCAGGACCCCACTTTTATATTAAGTGTTATTTTATGAATTGCTTTATTGTGTTTGATTTTAATAATAGTTTTGAAATGCTTACCATTCCAGTCTTGTGATTGAAACGCTCATAGGTCTTCCTGCTGAAGAAATAGGAATAATCGCCAAGATGTAAGACATTATCTATGTTACTTCCCACTCCAGGAAATGTACTAACCACAACACCTCTACGTACTTTTTCATTTGGTTTGTATTCCCAGTATACATGACCTAGATAACATAAATGAATTATTAATATTTGACAATCAAATAAGCATTCAGTTAATGTACATACCTAAATGTATAAAGAAATCCTGCTCTCTAAATGTTACCTTCATTGTATATACATTATATCTCTCTTGATTTATCATAATTATAGTACAGTGAAGCCTGTTCAAGATGGAATATGATCTTAAATAGAAATTAATTTTTCTTTCACACTGCCATGTGTAGGCTAAATTGCGGAAACGTAGAGTTGGACTGAAAAATTCAATGCCATAGCCGGGATTTGAACCACGGAGCTTCTGGTCTCTGTCCAGCCGCTCTAATCATTGAGCTACTATGGCCAACGTGCCGATACGACATTAAATCCTCCAGCTGACTCATATTTTTCTTGGTAAACGAGTAGGGGCTTTCATATACAATGCGATACATACTGCTTATGGTGACTTACTATGCTGTAAGTATAGTGCGATCCATATAAACCTGAACCATTTCAATAGGTCATAAATTTTGAACCAATAATAGGACACACAAGTGCAACTTTGGGAGAATATAATACACAATTGGGAGATTACATTACACTTACTAAAATTAGGCAAGTGAGTCAACCTTGTATATACTTTTCTCCACTTACAAGTTTTTTATGAAGACTAGTTTCTGGGGACTTCTCCCCTATCGTCAGTTCTGTGGTAGACTACACAGTCTACCACACAGTCTGAGTCTATCACAGAGCTGACAATAGGGGAGAAGTCCCCAGAAACCAGTCTTCATAAAAAACTTGTAAGTGGAGAAAAGTATATACAAGGTTGACTCACTTGCCTAATTTTAGTAACAATGGCACTCCACTTTCTGAAATACTTCTTTTTATTCTATATTACATTACACTATTTACATCTCAGAGAAAATGTTGCAAGTGTCCTCCACCAGCATCTATACATGTTTGTACTCGTCTCACCATATTCTCTGAAGTTTTACGGAGATGATGTCGAATTGAAAGAAGGTTACTTCCAGCAAGAAGGAGCAACGTGCCATACATCTAATGACACCATGTAACTTAACTAGTTTCCTTGAAAATCAAATAATCTGAAAAGGTCTGTGGCCCCCCAGATCTCCTGACCTAAACTCACTGGAGTTTTTCTTGTGGGGGTATGTACAAAATAGAGTGTACAAGAATAGGCCACGGACAATTGATGTTCTCAAGGAATCCATTCGAACCAAAATAAGTAACATCAAAGAATATGGTGAGATGAGTGCAAATATGTATAGATGCTGGTGGAGGACACTTTCAACATTTTATCTGAGATGTAAATAGTGTAATGCAATCTCCCAATTGTGTATTATATTCTCTTAAAGTTGTACGTGTTTCCTATTATTGGTTCAAAAGTTATGGTCTATTGTAATGGTTCAGGTTTATATGGATCATAATGTACTTAAGTCCCAGGCTTCATACTTAGACCACTATTAGGTTAATTGACAGAAATTAACTGTTCGTTCATATTAGTCGTGTGAAGGTTAAGGTTTTCATAGGTAGAGCAAGATTGAAAAATTGAATGCCATGGACAGGATTTGAACCACAGATTTCCCAGTCTCCATCCAGTTGCTCTTAACCATTGAGCTACTAAGGTCTACTACATGGCATTAAATTCTCCAGCTGATTGGGGAGTGCTAAATCCTGTGGCATTCAATCAAGAGCAAGGTAATCTGACTTTGTCCGAGTAGTAACAAAGTATTGCGCAGCTCCAGCTGGTAAGCTTTTATTGCATTATCTCTACTACTCTTTTTTCTAAAACTAATATTGTATTCTTGGGGCCCTGGGGTAGCGCAGTGGTTTCGTTCGCGGATCCTGTACAAAGGGTCCTGAGTTCAATTACTGGATCTGGGGTTGGCAATTTTAAGTCAGCGCTATCTATGCCTCCACCTCTATCTAGCATACATGAAGTGTCCCCTATGCCCAACATGGTTCAGAGACCATGGTATAAACTGTAGATCCTCTCGCCGCACCATCATCTTCACTACACCCTATCATTGAGGTAATGGGTCCTTCCTCTGGGTGCCTCCGTCTGAGAAATGGGTCCGGTCATCACACGGTGGGGGAAGGTTACCCCGAAGGCCAAGGCTGCCATATGGGGTGTGTTGGTAACCAACCAACCAATAGTGACTTTAGGTTCACTTGCAATATTCAAATACATTTAAAATCTTTGTGGAAGAAACAGCAGTATAACAGTATAAATACACATAAACAAAAACACAGCTGGTGTCGAATATAAAAAAGGGCCATGACATAGTTGCACTGCTAGGGATTTAAATTTTTAAATAAACTAAGAAGTATAAAACAAACAAAATGCTCTGGGAATATTAAAAAAAAATACTGTTGATAAATTAGAAAAAAGATTAACACTTTCTCAAGGGCTTGTGAGTTTTAATATTAAAACATATATATGATGATATGTGGTTGCTTACCCTTGAAGAAGATAAATTCAGATCTTTTAATAGAAATAACTGCTTTAATATTTTCTTCTGAAAATCCAGGCCACCGTTCCTTGATGCGCTTATGAGCATGCACTGGCTTTGTACCATTAAAAGACCAAAACCATTTCTCTTTAAAGAAATAGGTTATTCCAGTAGCATCAGTAACTGCAGCATCTATTTTACTTGGTAGATCTCTCCAGTAATGCGAGATCAGTTTTGGAACAGTGCTTTTCAAACCATCTGGGTAAAGAGTCCAATAGTACTTATCTGAAAAGAGAATTAAAGTATATCTGTGCAGAAATTCATACATAACATTTTAAATTAGCTAAGTTATCATCAAAACCTTATCTGACAGTTTCATAGCATGCTTCTTTTAGAATATGAAAGCCTATTGTATACTCTAAATTTTTATGTGTGCATGATTTAAGTGCAATCTCAAAACCATATCAAGATTTACAAATATAACAATTTGTAACTTAAAACTTCACTTATCTTATGAAAAATCACACTTTTTTTATAAAATGTTTGGGATCGCAATTTCAAGGAAATTCTTCACCATCGTCAGCCAGAACCAACAAAACTGTTGTCATCATTACAAATGCTAGATGTTAATATTGTCACCCAATTATTGGGAGGCCCGACCAGCGACAGCTGAGAAGGCGCCAGAGGCAGCCAAGCCACACCCTCCCATTAGTCTCTGTCACTAACTGAGGGGATGATTAGGGAAATGTCACTTGTCGCTGGCCGCCTCTTTCCCCTTCCCCTGTCCTCTGGAATTTTCGCGGTGATTCACTGAAACCAGAAACTTCTAGATTGGCCAGCTGACCCTATATAAGCAACACGTCGGGCTGGAAGTCAGTCAGTGTTTGGCGAACAGCTGTGAGGAGCGCCCAGTGAGGGGACGGACTGCGTACGTGCGTCGGAGGAGTTTACGTAATCGCGAGTGCAAGTGGGACTTTAACAGACGAACTGGTGAATCGTAATTGTGTGCATCACGTAATTCTGTGTAATTGGCAAGTGTTTAACTGTAAGTCGGTGGAAATAAAGAACATTTTTGAGTGGTGCAATTGGACTTTTCATTTCACGAACCCACAAAGTCACAATATGTTCTTGTTCCTACTACCAAAATCCGAAAATAAAACAAATTTAAAAACAGAATTGACTGCCGGTATTCCAAAATTCATTATGCGGTGTTTGTTTTTTAAAATAAATATCTTTTCCCAAACCATTAAATCTATTGGACCATTTAATTGTTTTAATAATTTAACATCAGGATTTATTTCATGGTTAAATGACCAAAAATAATCGGATATGGCCGATTTATCAGTTTGTTTATACTTAATGTTACGAAAATGTTCTTTCTTTCTGGTTTCTAAATTACGTTTTGTCTTTCCAATATAAGCTTTATCACAATCGAAACAATAAATTGATAAATACCAGGTAGGTTGGTCACAGGAATTGAACCTGGATCTCCTCAATGTGCACCACAAACAAAACCGCCTGAGCCATCCTGCTTGGTTTATCTACCATTAGTGACACTGTTCCTTTAGTAACCATGATTTTCTACATACAACTAAACAAATGAGGAACTAAGAATGCTGTTCATATAAAGACATGTTTAAAGTACAGCACTAACCTTTAAATATATAAATTAGTCCTTTGTGGTCTGCAAAAATGGCATCAAATGGCAAATCACAACAAATGTCAGGAAACTCTTCTATGGTCTTCGGTCCATATAATTCCTAAACAGTTAAAAAAGAATAAAACAACAAGGTTTTAGAACACATTGTTGTAAATATGGTAATTTAAGTACCATACACTCAAAAGTTATATTAAAATATCCTTATATCATTCCGCAGAAGAAAAAATATTATCTCACTATACTAAAGTCTACAGTACTATTATGTGATCAAGTCTTGTTCCAACAGTATCTGTTTTCATTAATATAATTTTGAGTCTATTAGTACTCCATGCTCCATATATTCTACTGTTTACCTAGAATGCATTTTGTTAGGACCTTCCTAACATCCTCAGCTAATAATTATTGGATTTCGATTGGGTGAACTCGTTGGTGGCCTTTGGGACGTCTCTCTTGGTGTCCTGATGAATACCAGGACTTCACCAAATCAAAATTCAACAGTCAACATTAGCTGAAGATAGATAGAGTCAACATAAAAAATTCAATGCCACAGCCGGGATTTGAACCACGGATCTCCTGGTCTCCGTCCAGTCACAATTCTTATTATTTTAGTTAATTGATGGAAATTAATCATTTCTTCACACTAGCCGTATATAGGCTAAAGAGGTCCGTGGTTCAGTGGTGGTTCAGATCCCGGCCATGGCATTGAGTTTTTCATGTTGACTCTATCTGTCAAAAACCTTAGCCTATATACGGCTAGTGTGAAGAAATGATTAATGTCCATCAATTCCTCTGGAAATAAAAGAACTGCCACAAAACAGATTTGTTATAGTATTAAAAACTGGTTTAAACAAACAGCATTTATACTGTACAAGAATACTTAGAATATAACATACATGCTAGTGAATTTATGTAAAACTATTGTAAATTATAGTAGTAGGTACCTAATTGTTTAATTTTATTATTACTATAGTAAAGTTAACTTACGATAATTACCAGCTTAAGACAATAATCTGATTTCACCTAGAATTTTATATGCATTAATTTGTAAACCTTCTGTACTTGTAAATACATTGTAAATACTTTTTATAACTGACAAAACCTATTGCTTCATGTAAGCTTAATGATGAATAAAGGATTATGATTATGATTATTATGATTAAAATTAGCTGAAGATGTTAGGAAGGTCCTAACAAAATGCATTCTAGGTAACACTAGCAATGAAATGATCCCCTGGTTTCGAGTACTCTAATACCATCAGGGTCAAAGAAATCAAGAAAGAATCAAGGATGACTGGATAGAAAAGGTAAAACTGGGGGATCTGATACAGGGAAAGGAAGAAATATCTATCCACCTTAATATCATCAAGCTGACCAATGCTTATTGGTGTGCAGCCTTCCCTTTAGTTCATCACATACAATTTTGTTTAGATTGGTTCCTTTAGCTCTTCAGATTGCAGAAGCAATTAAAAGGTCACCTTTCTATTATAACAAAATTGATATGTGATTACTTGGGCTGCGACATCAGGGTGGGAACATGCAGATATTGTATAGAATAGGAAGGGTCAGGTTACAGCAAAAAGGGTTAAAGGTCACTAACGCGGAATGGTAGTGACCAAATTACTATACAGGTGCCAGGGTATGGTGATGCGATCGTACTCTATTGTGTGCCACATCTGATGGCCATAGTATTTTTTGGCATTGTCAAATACTGCACTTATGGTAGAATAATTTACAACACTGACTATATCACTTGTTAGAAGATATGGTTTAATGAGGCCTTCTGCGTCCAGTGCTCCAACAACCATATTTACCACAAATTGCCAAAGACATCTGTTGTTTCATCCATTGAAACCCATATGTTGCTGTTATTTGGGTTCATTCTTATACTCTCAATGCACTTATAATAACAATTTTTTTACATAGTACTTATGTAAAGTCGTAGGATGTGGAATTGGTTTGTCAGTGTACTTTTCTAAAAATGCACACAACTTTGTATTCTGTAGTTTATGTAAAGAAATATTGGCAGAAATAAATGCTGTGCATGCCTCTTCATTAAATGTTTGATTTAATGGAAGTACGTCTTGTAGCGATGAATTCTCACATTTTGCAACTCAATGCTTATGTGTTGCTGTACTGACATGTCCTAGCACATTATTCGGTTTACGATCAGCAATTGTTTTATTGCAAGATTTACAATAAAGGTTTTCATGAAAAACAGAAGAAACATGTTCCCCATACTCAAATATATACTTTTGTAAACCTGTGGATGTTTGTAACCTTTCCTTTGGCATTGTGTTTGCATGAACTCTGTGTGTCGATTACTGTGACTCAACGTATGGTGTACCCAACCCTCCCATTGAAATTAGTCCACTACCGGGTGCCTCCCAACACACGCAACCGCTCCCATGTCACTGCCCTAGTCATTACTGAGAGTTGCACCATATGGAGGTGAGGGATCGGACATCATGCTTTTATTCAGGCCAGTTCCTCTAAGCCTTCAATTAATCATTAAAGGAATTTGAGCCTCTCCTAACTGTTAATATCAAGTCTTTCCACAGAAAAATATGAGTATGGATAGCTGTTTGAAGTTATATGTTCACGAGTAATGGCCTCAAACTTAACACCTCCAAAACATCAGTTATGCAGTTCAGCACTCAAGGAAAGAATTATGAGAGGTTTATCACAACTGATGCTATAAATCCTACAGAAAACTCAAAAATTTTGGGTATTTTTTTAAATCAACAATTAAAATGGGATGATCACATCCGTTATTTGTCCAAAAGATTAAACAGTGCATCCTTCAATATGAGCTGCATAACTAAATTAACAAACCTCGAAACAAGAAAAATAGTGTACTTCAGTTACTTCCACTCTTTGATGACATACGGAATAATACTATGGGGGAACTCTACGGGATGGGAAACGATCTTTAAAAGTCAAAAAAAGATAATTCGGATAATGACTCAATCAAGACCAAAAGTTTCATGCAGAAACCTGTTCAAAAACCTGAAGATATTAACCTTACCATCCCAATACCTGTATGAAATAAATAAATACATCCATTCAAATTTTGATACAATTTATAATTCACAAATGCAACATAATCATGGAACGAGAAATAAAAATAATCTAAAACCACCCATGCACAGATTAGCACTGTATGAAAAAAGCCCACAATATGCAGGAATAAAAATATATAATAAATTACCTGTAAGAATCCGTGAAATGAAAAACCTCAAATGCTTTAATAAAGCAATAAATAACCTACTAATGGACAAAGCCTACTACTCGATTATTGAATATATGGATGATAAAATTGAATTATAATGAAATTTTTTGTCATTTTGTAATTCTAATATTCTGACAATATTATTCCAAGGGCATGTCATAATTATAACAATATTTGTATATAGTTGTATTGATATTATTAGTAATTATATTATTTGTATTATTAGTATTTATATTATTAGTGTTATTGTTATTTTGTGTAATTATTATTATTATTTTAAATTTTCTACTGTTGACGAGTCACCTGTTTACTAAGTTTTTACTCACTATCTGTAAGCGTATGTGACAATAAAGCATCTTATCTTATCTTATCTTACAATTTTTGCCAAATCCTATATTCTACTGTACAAATTTATGCTTTGACCTAACAGTATAGTTTTATCCATAAGGGATTGAAAATAATGTAAGAATAGCTTTAAAAATGTGGATTACCTTATAATTCAAACAAAGAATTAGATGGTTATGGAAGTCGATCCCTCTCTTGACCCACTTTACTCATATCAGCCACAATGCACGGTTATACTCACACTATTTCTTACTCTGTGCTCAATTTGCACCATTTTAGTTAAGACTCTTCCTGCATTTAGCCCTTGTGAGGTTTAATACTCTTTTAAAAATATTACTGAACTTACCTGGATGCTGTTTATGTCCATAGCATGCAGTGTGAAGTTGGGTATATGTCCCATGGCCATTGGATGCATGATGGAGTTGGAATCGTTAACATGCATTAATCCAAGAATATGACCAAACTCATGCACAGCCACCGTAAATAAGTCTTCACCTGTAAACTGAGACTTGGTGATTCTTAGTTCCTTCTTTAACAACTCTTATCTCAGAAATTTAATGGTATACTCACATTTTTTTTTGCACAATCCCATGAAACCTCTAACTTGCCATCCTAAGCCTTCGTAGATGTGCATTTCTCCCTCAGTAGGGTAAAATGCATGAGCTATTTTTGTAAAAGAAACACGTTCTCCATCTCCGTGTTCTTCTGGCACAAATTCGACCGTGATGTCTGCTAGCTTATCAGTTGTTTCTATAGAAATAAACTGAAGATCAGTAACATTGGACCAAACAGCCAATGCCTGTGCCATCACTTCTTCTACTGCTGCCATTTTCATCCCAGTCTTAGGTCTGTTAAGGATTTCATAACTTAAATATGGCGGCCCTGTTGAACAGAATGGAGAAAACAAATTGATGTGTTGCAATCCATGAATGAATGAATGTGTAGTGCTTAACGGCCGCTTTTACTACATGCAGCCCTACAGGTGGTGAAACTGATGATGCATGAAATTTATATGGTGCCTCGGTGGAATGAGATGGGGAGGGGGGGGGGAAACTGGAGCTCCCAGAGAAAACCTGCCCCAGCGCTGTGTTGTCCACTACAAATTTCACTTTGTGGTTGCCTGAGATCGAACTCACCATCTTGGTGAGAGTCAAGCAGTCTAACCACTCAGCCATGGCACAACCACTGGTCACTTACAAGCTATTCTTCAAAATTTTAGTTAATTGATGGAAATTAATCATTTCTTCACAATAACCATATATAGGCCAAGGTTTTTGATGGATAGAGTCAACATGAAAAATTCAATGCCATGGCCAGGATTTGAACCACAGATCTCCTAGTTTCCATCCAGTCGCTTTAACCCATTGAGCTACCATGGCCAATGTGCTGACCTGATATTAAATTATCCATTTGACTTGTATATGTCGCCGGTAAACCACTAGGGCTCTCGCATTTGGGATATACCATTTGTGGCGACTTACTATCATATGTATTTCAGTCGCAGGCTTCATCATTTAACTCTTATTATTTTAGTTAATTGATGTAAATTAAGTGAAATAATAAGAGTTAAATGATGAAGCCTGGGACTCAAGTACTTACGATAGTAAGTCGCCACAAACGCTATATCTCGAATGCGAGAATCCTAGTGGTTTACCGGCGACATATACAAGTCAAATGGAGAATTTAATGTCATGACAGCTAGTTGGCCATGGTAGCTCAATGGGTTAGAGTGACTGGATGGAAACCAGGAGATCTGTGGTTTAAACCCCGACCATGGCATTGAATTTTTCATGTTGACTCTATCCATCAAAATCTTGTTCTACTACCTAGTTCTTGTTAACTGGGACAAACCTGCACTACACATTTATTACTTGACAGAGCACTTTCTCGCTTTGCCATGTATGAAGGCTGTTCAATAAAGAATGATCAAAATATTTTTTGACAATGTACCTTTACTCAATATCATAATTTTGATGGTCCTTCTCAAAATAGTCTCCCCTGAATGCGATGCACTTGTCCCAGCATTTCTGCCAGTCTTCAAAGACATGCTGGAAACCATTTTTTGAGAGATCCTTCAAAATCGCCTCCGCAGCCTACACCACTGCTTCTGATGATGGATAATGTCTCCCACGAAGGCGTTTCTTCAAGTTAGGCAATAGAAAAAAGTCACATGGAGCTAAATTTGGACTATAGGGAGGGCGAGGGATGCACTTCACGTTGATTTTTGCAAGATATTCAGCAACAACATTGGCAATATGCGGCCACGCATTATCGTGGTGCAGCATCCAGCTTGCTTCATGAAATGAGGTCTTTTGCGCCTGATATGAACTTGCAATGTTTTCAGAACATCCCTGTAGTATTGTTCAATTACTGATGTGTGTGCAGGTACAACATACTGATAAACCATTCCATGAATATCAAAGAATGAGATAACCATAACTTTCCCAGCAGAAGCAACCACTTTTGCTGTTTTGGGGGGTTGGTGATGAAGGAGATTTCCACACTGAGCTTTGCTGTTTGCTCTCAGGAGCAAAATGATGTAGCCAAGTTTCATTAGCAGTGATTACATTTGAAAGAAACTCCGGATCTTCCTCTAACATCAACTTTAACTGTGTGTTAACTCCATTGCAGCGGTAGGTGATACTGAACATGTGTGAAGTTGCCTGGTTCTCACAGGCGGGAACCAAGAGTACCAACAATGAAACTACTATGGTGTGTTTGTTTCACATTAAGCTAACAGAATATAATAAGATTGAATTTTAGTGCAAAAAATTATGACTGTAGAAAAATTATGATCATTCTTTATTTAACAGCCCTCATTTGTAGTACACATTTTGTTTTAGCTGTAAGTTTATAGTAAGCTAAAGCAATATTAAGACTTTTAAGAAAGTAGATCACTATGTGATTGCCTTGATATTTTATGCATTCTGCATGAACACAAGAAAAAGTGAATAGCCCTTTTACCACTTGAGAAAAGTATAGTATTTGAACATTTCAACAATGTACAAAGATGGCTAAAGTGGGCATGCCATTATTCTCTTGTCATTCTCACTACAACTTTGCGTGTGGAAATAGCCAAGGTGCCACAGTGCAAGTAGAACAGAATCTGTAGGAATACTACACAACTAAAGAACAAAAATGACAGAGCTAAACCTCATGTCCCATTGCAATCCTGGACAAAAACTTATTTTTCTAATTCAAAGTTAAAGAGAGTTGTGATTTCTTTCTTTGAAATAGGGCAGAAATCACAGTACAAAATAAAAAACGTATTTAAAATGTAAAAGTTATGTCTCCAATAATAAAATATATATCAAATTAAATAAAAAATTCCAATTTATAAAAATGCATAAAAACTAAAACTGCTGCGTCTTTGACACATAGAATATTTAAAGCTTAATTAAAGTTCCAATCGAAATAATGCCATAAGCAGGGCTAGGAAGTTCGTACCGCCCGCTGTTCCCTATGCAGGTTGCGACCGACCCTCTCCCAGCATCCAAGCAAGTCATAGACAAGAAACACACGGCGGAGAGGCATTGAAACCGGTTGCCCAGAGAAAAAAAATGACTTATGAGGCATTCATAAATGCACATCTATTTAGATCATTATGTACAACATACAAATTCTTATATAGTACATACAGGTTTGTCTCTGGCTGATCTCATTATTTAAATGGACACCTTGCGGTAACACCCAAGCAATGATAATGTGGATTGTAACATTTCCTGACTGAATATAAAATAATATCCAAATAATAAAATTAATTTCTTAAATATCAGAAGACTCTTACTAGACAAAATGCCAAATCAGGAATTTTACTACATATTTGCTCATCTGCAGCCATATTACTAAAACAATGTATCTGTAAAACCTTTCAAATGAAAAATTCATTCTTGTCCCATAAAACAAGATTTAGTTGATTGATAATCTGTTGAAAATTCGTTAATGATTTCAGCTATTTTAGTTTCTCGATCTGGCTTCTCATTCTTCCATGTTTGCTGAAGTATCCCAGTGAAATGTAAATGTAAATAATGAAGTAAATAAGGACATGAATACAATGGTTGTACAGCAAATTTAGTTGCTCATCTTTGAAACACAACAAAGATGTTATTTAAATGTCTTCCTTCCTACCAACGTGCTCTGTTCATGCAGTTACACCTGTTTTGTAGTAATGAGTTTTATTCGACGATGAACCTTGCCCTTGTTAGTAGCGCTGCGTGGTAAAGCCATGCCTGGCTGCTCTTACACTGTTCAACAGGGGCGGCTGGTGGCTCTGAAAATTGGTGGTTCACAAAGTTCTCCATGCAACTTAATTTTTTAAAGTAACAAAATTTCTTTAAGCCTGTCACTATAGACTGCTCTACACACAAGTTAACGGTAATTCACAGCATGTAAAACAACATTCACATTTCATAAATACCATAGAATATTTATCGTATACATCGTTGTTAAAGTTCCTGTTAAAACATCTTGTTTTTGTTTTGACTATCTGTGTGATGTTTAGTTTCGGCATGGGTCTTCCAAATCGCTTAAGTTCAATTTTTCCTTCTAAGGTCGTGTTTGAAAAAGGATATGCTAAAAGACACTTTATGGAATTCATTGTTTCTTCTTATAACACAAGTTACCTGTATTTATATAAATATTTCTGATGCACTACTCAAAACAGGCAGAGGTAACAAAACACGGCACAAACCATGTGGCTATGTACTCGTAGGTTACATTTAACAAAGGCGCAATAGATGCCACTGCTGTGATGAAAGAACGAGCAGGTTAGGCATCCACTATTCTCTGGCAGCTAGGTTAACCAACCACATGCAGCCATACGCCCCGCATCGTCCCCCTACTTGCCTCGGCAAATCCTAGGTTCGTCCTGCCCTATACGTCCCTATTGTATGCCAGTGGTTTGCATCTGAGAGTGAACTACTTGGCACCTGCAAACAATACAGCGCGCTCAGGTCCCCTGCACTAGACAAGGTCGAAATGAACTCCAAATGGAACATGCCATTACATTAAAGGGAGACCCAGCATTTTGGTTGTAGCGCAAACATGCTACCCCCTTCAGAAGCCGCCCCTGCTGTTCAAGGAAATTGATACAAACTTCCTAGTTCTGGTTATAAGTTATCTAGCTTCAGAGATAATACTGATGCATCTTAAGATCCAGGTTGTTTTCTATATTCAAACTCCATTCCTTTTTATGACAGATAATTTGCTTAAGGCAATGCATCTGAAAAATTAAGTTGAAAATCTAAAAAAAAACCAGAAAAAACGAATTTTTTTCTTACTGCTGTGTTTATACTCCAAGGCTTTATTTGGCAACTTTGATTTAGTACTCAAATATAGGCAATATTTATCATTTGTGTGGCCTTTGCAACATTACTGAACACAGCAATGCACATTCCAATTTTAAATATAATTTTTCTCAAAATATTTTTTCAATATTTTTGGTTACTTAAAATGCTCTGTTTTCAAAATGTTTGACTGATTTTTTTTCTTCCAATTTTCAGAAAAGTTCATGACTGATAATTTCAGAGCCTTACATAGCCACTTTTTAAATGCTATAACTAGGTTTCTTTCTTTCTTTTGTTTGTTTCTTTTTTTTTTTTTTTTTAATTTTCATAGTCTAATTGTATAAAATTAAAAAATGCTGAAGTATAAAAGGCCTATGCATGTTGGAAGAATTTAGTAACAGTAACATCCAAATTAATTAAAAAACTATTTGTAGTCAGTTTTTCACACTCCATCACTTACATTTTTTATGAGGGACTAGTTTTGGGAGCTATTGCTTCCATTCTCAACCTTGAAGGTCCGACTATCATCTATTGTTGTTGTCTGATGCCTCCTCTTGGTGGTGAAACTATGAACTTCTTTATAAAATTATCAACTGGTTCCTCCACTAGAGAGGAGACATCAGTCAACAATGGCTCTTGAAACTAGTCAAAAAAAAAAAAATCTAGCACACTTTAAGTTTTAAAATACTCAAGTATGTTCTTTATCATGATATGTTAAAGTCAAAATAAAATCCTCACTAGGATGTCAAAAATGGTTTAATATATGGGTCACTTTAAATTATGCAAATAAATAAATTAAATACAAGATACAACTATTGATATCTGTAAAACAAACCCAGATATCTGATTAAATGTTTATATGTGATCATTGTACTCATATTATATTTCCACAATACAATAAAAGTTTGTGTTGCTCAAATATAAATTGTGAATTTTTAGGTTTTTCTCAGGCGCATTGCCTTAAAACATGTCAAGTAATATATTTTAGTATTCTTTCTTAAGTTGTAATATCCATAAGTTTAGTATTATATTGTATTATTTCAAGAGAAGCTTCCAATTTTAAAACTGAATTAAGCAAATGTAAATATTGATTTCACCTCTAAACCTAAATTTTTTGGTATGACGTTTTCTTGGTTTTTGTACAACTTTGTCTGGCATTCCACATCGAGGAGTCATTACAACTCTCATAGTGTTGACATCCATTACACCTATAAACAAAAGAAAAAAAATATAATGTACTTGGAGGAACAGGCACAATGGGCCCAGCATGGTGGCCAATGACCTCTCCGTAGTTAAATCCTATTCCTAATATACAATATACTATTTTGTATGCAAAATGTGTGAATGAAGCCTAAAAGATGAACTGTTTGTTGCATTGGTATATTATACAGCTAATCAAGTACCTACCTGTTGATTCTATTCCAATAAACTGTTGCATTTCTTTTATAGTTTCAGTCATATTCTCATTATTGTCATATTTTTCCATATATCCATAATCTACCAAGTAATTCTGAAATAAAGGTCATCTTCATTAGCTATATTACTTAATCAGAGTAATAAAGAATAAGAATGAATCTGTGAATAAACATTGTGAGTGAAACAATGTGTCAATATCTTCTCGATTCACTTTTGTGCTAAGAATTAATCTGCTTTAAATGTTGAGTGTTTAATTCCTAATTCTCATGTATTACAGAGTTATTATGTATCAATGTACATAATGTACCATTTGATTATGTCGATCATGATATTCTTATTAAAAAGTTGGACAATTATGGTATAAGAGGAATACCCAAGAGCTTAATTACTTCTTACTTGAAAGGTAGAACACAATACACACAAATTAACTACCAAAATGCAAACTATCAAAACATCTATTACTCCACTTGTAAGACTGTAAAATACGGGATTCCTCAGGGTAGTGTTTTAGGACCAATTCTGTTCATTATGTATATAGATGATTTACCTACTACTCACAATGCAAGTATAATATATTATGCAGATGATACAACTGTCATCTGCTCTGCTGTAGATAACAAGAATTTAATTCAGGATATGAGCTCTCTGGGAGAACGTTTGTTAAATTATTTTGACAAAAACAATCTCAAGTGCAACATGGAAAAACCCACATCAATGCAAATTAGCCTGACAAATAAGACTCACTTTATCAATCTACAGATAGATAACTCTAGCATAAAGGATGTAAGTGGCCATAAATTCCTAGGGCTTTATATGAACAATAAATTGACATGGTGTAGTCACATTGATTATCTATGTAAAAAAATTAGTAAATCAATATTTCTAATTAGGCATTTTAAGCCAATCGGTGATACCAAAGTACTAAAAAATATTTATTATGGTGTTATCTTCCCATACCTATTATATGGAATTGAAATATGGGGAAGTTGTCCAAGGGTACATCTGGACAGAGTATTCATTCTACAGAAAAAGCAACACCAACTCCAATACTCAGACCATAATACGAGAATCGATTGTAGGAAAAATGGCGGCGCTCGTGGCCCAACTTGTTATGTTGTGGTTATATCTACAGAGTAAAGTGCGTGTTTGAAGAATTAATGTAATTCATATTACAGTGGCAATAGTGACTAACGAGTTAGTTTATAGTTAAGTATTTAACATAAAGTGATAACGTTTACCTAAATATATACTGTGAAGTATTGTCGAAATGCGTCGTTGTTGTGTTCCCAGCTGTAATCTAATTATGGTAGTGCACCTCACACGACATTTAAATTTGCGAAGGAAAACTCGTAATGGGATAAGTGGATCAGGATCATACATCGTAAAGATTTTAAAGTAAATAACAAAACTGTATTATTAAATTTTAGATGAGTCGTATTTCTTACACAATTCAGTTAAATCTCGATATAAAACAAAACTGTAGTTTGTATTCGTCATTTTGAACAGTGCTTTGAGGTTAAGGAAGACATATTTCCCGTAAATGATGGTGAACCAATTCGTGCCCTTCGAAAAGTACAAAAATTAATAGATGATGCCTACCCCACGATTTTTAAGAATCAGCCATCCTATCACACATTAAAGCTCAACCAGAAAATACGAAATCCTGAAGAATGCATCCAAGACATTTTACAGAGAGTGAAGATAATTTTAATATTTGGTGTGCACAAGATGTTATTGACAGTTTTGAGTCCTTAAAAACCGAAGTGGTGAGGAGATTTTAACCCATTGATAGGCATTATTAAAGACGATTAGTTACGTTCTTTTCAATAACATTCAAGATCCCAGCTTCACTGATGTTCCTTCACTTAATAAGTTTCAAAGTATTTCATAACCTAGAAGAAATATTATGAGCCTACCAGTGGACAATTTTAAATGAATCTTGCAGTGTGAAGGAACTTGACACCTTTAAACGTCACAATTGGAGTAAACTGGACAATCTGGTGAGTTCTCTTAAATATTATAGTATAAGCAGTACCTATGTCCTTGCCAGAAAAGGTTACCATGTAAACAATGTAAAAGAAACTTTAGTACTTGCTACAGGCGATAGGATGATACAGTCCAATAAGATAAAGTTTGCTGTGTTTAATGCTTATGAGTTGTCATGTCTTATAAATTAAATTTTGATTGGAAGTATAAGTTGGAAAATGCATAGTACTGGTCGTGCTACTATATAATGAGATAACCTCCTAGGATTTGTCACGATGCTCTTTATTTATGTTATTACACATTTTAGTTGAAAGTATAAAGTGATAAATGCTTAGGAGTTACCTCGCTGCTCCGTAATATGGATTATATTATGTCCATTGTGTATAGTTTCCTATTCTGCGTAACCAGAGTTGCTGGGCTTCGACGGGCGCCATCTTGGAATCTGTATTATGGTCTGAGTATTGGAGTTGGTGTTGGAAAAAGTGTATTAGGATAATTTTTAACTTAAAAAATACTGATTCTTGTGTAGATATTTTCAAACAAAACAAAATGTTCACATTATACTCACTATATGTATATAAAGCAATTCTTTTTGTTGTAAGTAAGGTAAATTTGAAGACTGCTGATGTACACGATTATAATACCAGATGCAACAATGATTATTTTAGAGACTGTACTTCTAAACTATCTACTGATAGAGATGTTTTTATAATGGGACAGATTTTATTTAATAGACTGCCAACATCAATTAAAGCATTAAATGGTACAAAGCAATTTCAAAACAAATTAAAATACTTTTTAATGGATAAATGTTTGTACAAAGTTGATGATCTGTAAATATGTTTTTGTACTGTTTATGTTTTGCTCAATATCCTATAATTGTAAACTTTTAGATTGTGATTGGCAATGTCAAAAACTGCTTTGCAGTCTATTGACAAATAAATAAATAAATGTGGTCTGCTAGCATGTCTGAATGTCATCCTCCGTGATTGAGGGGTAACATGCTAGCCTGTGGTTCCCAAGGTCAAGGATTCAATCACACCCAACAGAAGCCAATGGACTTTTTTTGGACGTAAAATCCTCAGTATGGCTTCCTAAGTAAAACTGGTGGTCCCTTGTCATAGATTTACAGCATGCAAAAGAAGCTCAAGCCTGATAAAGAAGCAGCTGAGAAAATTTAACCAGTATTTCATGCCAAAAATAGAATGTGATGTTAAGAACCACACCAGTTATATCTTAGTGCAATGTGAATTTAACCCTTTCAGTCCCAAATTATTTTTGTCACTTATACCAGTCTTGCTCTAATTTGAAACCAGTTTTCATGAGGCCTCTCTGGGACACTTTCAAGCAACTGACTTGAATAGCCATGATCGTTACAGCAATGAGCATGCAGTGGCCATGCACTCAAGTCGGAGGTCATGAGTTCAAGTCTTGGCAACTGTAGTCAAATGTGCCTGAGGTAAACGATGTGGGAGGGTCCAAATAAAAAACTGCTGCGATGACACACTTGGATGCTGATGGGGTATCATTTGACTGCAGTTGCATGTATTTTTCTTCTTTTCTTATAAAAAGAAACAGTACAGTGTAAAATGTGAAAAAAATAATTTTTAACAATTCAGAACATCTAAAATGCATTTGTTAAATTGTTTAAGCATAGTATAACAAGAATATAGCAGAACAAAAACCAATTAAAACCATTCAAAATTGGAAAAATAGCTTGTGTCCATTATAATGGGTTCTGAGAGCATTTAGATGTATTTTATTACATATCAAGAGATGTGATGAAGCATGATAGTATTAATTTTGAAGCAGTGAATGTTATTATTTATGAAATATACTGTTTCTAATGATACAAGCAGTTGAGTATGGCTCGAGAATTTGCTGGTTTAAATTGAGTATGCTCCAAATTATTTTCTTTTGTTGTACAAAAGGTGATTCTATTTTGTGTTGCACCACACAGAGATGTATAGAAAAGTGTACATTTTACATGTGAGATACATACCATTTTTAGTAGTAGTAGTAGTAGTAGTAGTAGTAGTAGTAGTAGTAGTTTTATTCATCCGTTAAGTCAAAACAATGACATTGGATACGTCAATACAAATATTTAGAACAATACAAATAATATAAGTATAAAAATAAAAAATAAGTTGCATCAAGTGTAATTAATAAGATCTAAGCATGAACTCATAAATATATATAGTTGCATGGCTCTACAACTACACAGAATTTAAAATGCATCACAAATATATACAATTATATGGCCAGCTACAGTGTATCTAGAAATTCACTTATATCATAGTATGAATCACTTAATAAAATTTCTTTCAACGATAGTTTGAAACACCTCATGGATTTTATGTTTTTCAGATTGGCCTGTAGTTTATTATACAGAGTGACTGCTGAATATCTAACTCCTTTGGAATAAAGTGTAGTTCTATGTGTTATTGTTCTTAAGTCTGTTTTACCTCTGGTGTTATGATGATGTATTTGATTATTTGTGGTGAAATTTTCAAGGTTTTGTTTTGTATAACATAGCAAACAGTATATATACAGACTGGGCAGAGTCAAGATTTTCAACTCCTTAAAGAAGTTCCTGCAGGAGTCATATTTTTTTCCTGACATTAGGCATCTAACAATCCTTTTTTGTACTTTAAAAACCAAGTGACTGTCTTTACTATCCCCCCAAAACATAATGCCATACCTCATTAGACTTTCTGCATAATGTATAAGATAATTGATTCAAATGTTTGGGGGAAAGTGGAAATATACTGATAAACTATTTACATATGGCTCTCACTACAGTAATATCTACTCACTATTGCAGTTTATCTATGCATTTGGTACAGCTAGTTGTTTTATTTATTATAAGTTAAGCAATTTATTAATAAATTAATTTTGTGCTTCATTGTATCATAGTCCTTAAACAACGGAATAAGCAATTTATATTTATAAAATAAAAAAGAAAGAAAGATGACAATAGAATATAGTTATTTGTCACAAACTTCACTTATTTTTTAAGAAAATTGATGAATTATCTACAGAAAATATCTTGAATGCTGTGGATAGTTCATAAATTTGCTTGAAAAGATTGACAAATAATTATATTTAATTATATTTGTATTCTTCACTGTCATATTAGGAAAGAAAGAGTTAAGAAGCTTTACTGATTACTTTTAATTAACATAAATATAAAATGTTCTAATGTCAGATCTATTAATATTGATAATATTCATGAGCTATGGAACTTATAACATATGTTTGTAGCTTAGAATCATATTGAAGGCTGCCATTTTGACAGGAAGTAGCTTGCACAGCTGTTTTGTTATCTGACTCTCCTTTCATTAATCTTATTAATCATAAACCACTTACCCTCAACATATTTTCCATTGCAGCTTCATTAACTTTTGCTATTGGAAATGTACTGACTAACACAAAACTAACAATTAATGTCAATGACACACATAACATGCTGGATACTTTAGACAAATGACTGAGTGTGTACAGACCTCAAAGATTGTTGTTCAAGATCTTAACAGACAATAAGAAGAGATATTTTGTATGCAATAGTAATTTTTATCACCCATTCCGGATATTAGCCACTTTTTAAATCTATTAATGCAGTAAAATATATATAACTTTAGAGGATTGGCACTTCCTCAGATTATTTGTGGTTAATGGGCAGGAAAGCATCTAATGGCATTTCCTATTCAGATCTGCTACAAAAGCAACATATTTATCTTGATAAGAATCACACAAAAATAGCACATGGAAGGCATCAGCCTTTTACTGGCTTTGTTCAGTAAACAAGTTCATATCAAACATTTAAACTTTATTCCCTTAGGACCTGTGTAATAATATGAGAGTTTAATATTTAAATAAGTGTACACATATGTTATGAATTAATGAAATATTTACTTTTAAAAGGTTTTCTAATATAGTAATAAAATTCCCAAATGCTAACCTGACAAGACACAATTTATGACAAGGGACAGCATTTGTTGCTCCAAACATTTATATGAAAGATGTCTTAATTCACAGCAATAACAACCTCACCAAATCAACATAAATCATTTTAACTGCCACTACCATACATCAAAACATTCCCTTTTTTATTTTTTTTATCACCACCACCAAACATTTAACATCTACGAAATTCGACTGAAAGAGGAAAACATTTTGAGAACTATTACTACTATACACAATATTGCAATCAATATTTCCCACGAAGGAGCAATTTTGTACAACAAGATAGCCAAATCTATTAAGGCATTCTCAGGCAAAATGTTCAAGAAAAAAGTCAAGTACCTTTTGTTGAAACATAAATTTAATAGTGTAAATGATTTTCTTGAATTCAAACTATAACCTGTTTAATATAATTTTGAGTCAAACTAATTCTCAATACTCCATTAATTGTTAGTATTTACCTAGAACACGTTTCATTAGGATCTTCCTAAAATCATCAGCTGTTGTCGACTAATGGACGTTGGTTTGGTGAACTCCTTGGAGGTGATAGGTGCATCTCTGTCGGTATCTTGATGAACTTGAAGTTTGTGTTTTCTTTAAAGGTAGTGTCAAAATTAAACCATTTTCTTTCATATTTTTTATGAAGATTTTTTCCCACGTGGTTAATGCAGCTGCATCTTGGATACATTTTAATAAGTGGATTTCTCATTCTATATCATGATTCTCCTTCCAAAAATAGTACGCTACTGCTGATTTATCTACTTCTTTTTTCCTGATGTTCCTAAAATGCTCTTTAAGCCTAATGTTAAAGTTCCTTTTAGTTTTTCCAATGTAAAAGTTGTCACAGCCTTTGCAGTTTATCTGGTACACACCTAATTTTTTGTCTGTGGGTATCTCCTTTGTATTATGTGATTTCAAAAGGTGTTGTACACTAAATTTGTTCTGTGGGGCCAAAGTAATATTGTGCTCTTTGAAGACTTTTTGGAAAAGGTGTGTAGCTCTGGGATGATATGTAAATTTTCTGTATGAAGTTTCATTGCTGATTGGAGAAAGAGTAGTTACTTGTTTGCATCTTTGTTGTCTTTTGAATTTATCAATTTTCTTTTTGACCAATTCAGCACTGAATCCATTGTATTCTGCAATGTGAATGATATTATTGTACTCTTTGATATATTCCATCTTGTTTAAAGGTACATTAACCAGCCTGTAAATTAAACTGTTGATAACAGAATGCTTGTGTTGTCTTGGGTTATACCCATCTGATTTTATGAAATTTTCTGTGTGTTTCCTTCCTATGTATGTCAAATTCAAGTTTATTTTGTTTTCTGGTAAGTTTTAAATCTAAGAAAGGGATTTCATTGTTTGTCTCTTTTATTGTTTATGTAATTTCTTCTGTTATGTGTATACTGTATATAATATTATGTAAGACTGATGAAACCATATATACTTATTGTATATCAATCGGTGCAAAAAATTCTATTCTGTTACACTATTACTGATCACCAATATACCTGAACGCAATGCCTAATCAACATACAAGATTAAAACAGGAAAAGAAATTATATTTAAAAGAGTCATGCACAAATATGTCACATAATCCAAGAAAATGTGACAACCATTTGTTTATGTATTAAACTAATACAATGATACATTACATTCCCTTTACAGCACAGGACACTTTGATGATCATCCATAAATTCCTGTACTGTGTAACAGACCTTGCTGCATAGATAGTCTTTAAGGGCAGACTTCAGTTTCCTTGAAGATAGTAATTTTAAGTATTTTGGAAGGGCAGTGAATATTCTAACACATTCATAATATACTCTTTTCTGGAAACAAGTCAATCTAGCACTGGGTTTGTGTAAGTCTATTGTCTGTCTAGTATTTATGCTGTCTATATTCATATTTTGTATAATGTAGTCTTGATTTTTGATATATAAACATAAAGACATATTCACAAGGAAGTGTAAAAATATTCAGCCTTTGAAACAGACCCTACATGGAGCCGTAACATAGTACAATTTTATCTAATGTTTATGGTTTTCCAGTTATGAAAAATAATTTTGAATGAGTAGGCTTGAGAGGCTGTTTTCAGAAAATTCATGACATATGTTTCATCTGTAACAAAAATATGTTAAGCACAAAATATTTTAATCAAAATACCATAACCAGTTTTGGGAAAATCAAAATCTTGAAATATGTTCCATGTGAGGTTGTTTAACGTATGGAGATTTTCTTGAAAATCTTAGCATTGCATTTTTGGAATATGCTGAATGTAAATACTGAGTTTGTTACGTAGAAGATGAAGCTAGCTACAGCGAAGCAATGAATTATTACACAAATATAACTATTTGTAACAAAAGCTTCACTTATCTTAAGAAAATGATGTTAATTCTTCTTATTAATTGATAGAGATTGATTTCACAAACAACTCTTTTGCATCTTCAGTTCACACACTTCGTCGTCAAGAATACATCCTTGAGTTGTTTGTTGCTTTTTTTTGAGTTGTTTGTTGTAAACGAGTTGCTTGTGAAATTGATCTCTATTAATTAATAAGAAAAATAGACATCAGTTTCTTAAGATAAGTGAAGTTTTTATTAAATAGTTATATTTGTGTAATACTGAGTTTGTTATTTAACTGACTATTTATTTTAGAGTTATGTTGTTCTCTCTCTCTCTCTCTCTCTCTCTCTCTCTCTCTCTCTCTCTCTCTCTCTCTCTCTCTCTCACACACACACATACACACACATACATGTATGTGCGTGCACAATCACACTAGAACCTCTCACCAAATAAACAGTTTTTGGGTTCAAGGAGTCTCAAAATTTGTATTTCTGGTGAAATCGAGGCATACAAATTTTGAGTGGTATGTAATACCCTCTCTATAATGTACATAGACGAGAAAACTTACAATGAAGATTGTTTTATTTTATTTTCAAAATATTCTTATATTAAGTAATGAGGATTAGCAATTCAGCAGTAATATCTCTTAAGTATGATTGGAGGAATTTAGTTACAGTGACATCAAAATTAATTGAAAAAACTATATTTAGCACTTCATCACCTACACTTTTATATTACTGAGGAACTAGTTTCGGATGCTCTTGCTTCCATTTTCAACCTTGAATTATGTTGACATTGAGATTCTACTCTTTGCATGACAATGAAAGAGAGAGAGAGAAAAAAAAAAAAGAGTAGTGACATAGCACTTACATAAAAGATGGAAGGTATAAATATTTAAAACAGTAATATCTCTTAAATGGTAAATACAAAGCAAATAATTTTCACATAAATTTATTTTTTGTGTTTGCTTATTCTTTACTATTTAACAGTTATATATAGTTTATTCTGAATGAAAAGTAAGTGTTGGAGTACAGATAGAAAGGAGTATTTCTAGAAACTGACCTGCAAATAGTACTGCCTTGGGGGGGCGCAAACAAACTCCAGGGAGAAACCTTTTCAGTCCATCATAACATACTGAATGCTATTGCATGGTTCTTCAGTCTGAAAAGAGATTAAATTAAATTACAGCGACAGTAAATTCATGCCCCAGCATTTGCTTACAGATTTGTGGAAAATAGTGGGGATATGGATGTGAATCCAAACTGGGACCTCCAGAAAGTAAGCCTCACATGTTATCAAGAAACTAGCTTGACAGGGAGTTTGCAGAAAACTCAAGATTTACATTTTATCTTACAGATATCTTGAATATTGAGTTTTTAATACAAATTGTTAGATGCCAAGTTTGAGAAAATAAATAATAACAGAAATGTCTGCATGTAAACGGTAATTTGAAGGTGAAGATTTTTCAGAAAATCTTCTGTTGCATCCTTAGAATACAAGTGATTGAAAATTCAAGATTCATCAACAAAGAAGGATCTTGAAAATTTCTGAAGTGCAATACTAGCTGTCAGTGTTTGTGTAAATGAGTTGTGATACATTGTATTAATGCTTTGAAGTGTAAGTAGTAATTGGTATACATCAAATTGTAAATAAGTTATAGATAGATTGTAAATATGCCTAATACTCTTCTAAATATTTTGATGATGTCTATAACTCTGTACGAATTCTATGGTTAATAAACTGAATTGAAGAAAAAATGTTTGTTGCTTAATCAACTCTTTGATTTGTTTTTGAGTAGCCCTTTTGATTTTAAATCTATTCATAAAGTATGCTAGAAAGCATTATACATATACTGTTAAATATTTTCAAAGACTTTAGTGCACAAAATAAATAATGATGATGATTCTTTTCGGTCATAATTCTGTGTCAACAGAATAGTACGCGATATTGCAGCTCTCTGCGTTATCGTCGTAGCAACGGTAACGTGTACATTACGTGTTTACTGCCCATAGATAGCAGCAAAAGCGCTTCCTACTGCTGTCCTCTGGAAGTCATTCTAGGCACTTTCAGTGAGCAGAATGCAAGAGACAATCTTGGCTGTTTGAAGTGACGTGACAGATGCTTGTTATACATATTTTAAGGCTTTTTTTACAATAGCAGAGGATTCGCAAGTTTAAGAGAATGTGCTGATATCTCCAACGAGCAATATAATGAATTACGGCTTACAGCCATAATGTGAATAAGGAGGTTGTAGGATAAAAGGGGGGCGGAGCAGCAAATACTTGTTATTGTTTTGAATATATATGTTGCGGAACAATTTGAAATCGAGGGGTAACATGCGAGCCGTAGCCGTTTCGGTGTGGATTTTTATAAATCTGGTGTTCGTGGGAATGTGTGGTTACATATATCTGCTGTGGTCTCAATACTGGCAGTATGTTGAACGACAACATGAGCACATGGCTGGACTTGTCAACAGCGGCTCTCGTATGGGCAGTGCTGGTTCAAGTCAAATATTTTATTACAGTCACGAGTCTTCTTCTATTTCCTCTACAAGTGACGCAGAGAGCGTGGATGCCGCCGATATTTTTGTAAAGAACGGTAGAAGTAACAACCTGCCAAAGCATCGAGCTTATAACAAAACATCATCGTCAGCTGTGAACGTCATAACCAGACGCAATAGTCAACCACGGTTCCCCAAAATACGGAGTAGTAGCTTTGATATTCCAGGAGATGCTTCAGAAGGCGAGTGGAGGAAGGAGGATGGTGGCAATAAGTAAGTGCATTTCTGTACTTCTCTGAGACAAGCTGTACTTGTTTTGTCAATGTAGAAGTTTTCTTTTAGAAGGTACAAGGATTGTGATTAAGGATCACAAAAGAAATCAGCTCTAAGATTTATCAAATAAAACCTCCAATGCACTAAATAACTGATTTGAAAGCAATAAAATTCACACACATTTTGAAAAAACTAACTATATTAATGTTTATAGTGAACATAAAAGCGTCTCAGACCTAGAGATACAATATGAAAACAATGAAATTACGGAAGCTATTGTGTGTTTCAAATGGGAAGAGTTCTCGCCTGTAGCGAATCAGATGCGTTAGAGCCTTCGGCGTTGCCACCTCGTTACCCCCACTCATTTAATATTCCCCTCTCTCTCTCGCACACTTGCGAGTGTTCTTGGCGCTAACGCAAACTAAATTTTCCAAAGAGTTATAATAATGAAGTTGTTGAAATCAAATTGCAACGTGGATAGTCGTATATTACGCAAATGGTTTAAATATTTAGTTTATGAATTACTTATTTTTCTAATCCAATGAAAATACTAACAGTGCATCCATATAGCTGTGAACGTTACTTAGGTTAAGAGATAATTCGTCATTGTCATTGTCTTCAACGTCTGAGTACTGCAAATTTAAGATGATAGGTTCCAAAATCTCATTACGTGATATTCCTTTCCAAAAGTTGTCTTCTTGTAGTAGTTTTCTCAGTCTTGTTGTGTTACTTGTTAATTTCTTCTTGAATAAGTCATTCAACGTCAATCAGTTTAAAAATATTATTTCTATTTGCAACATAATATGAACCCACATTAACTCAATTGCATTGTTCTGGCAGTAGTAAGGGGCGGAAGGTGGATCGTGTCTCATTGATCCAGCTAATACACTTTTTCATGGAAGAGTAACTGAATAATGCTGCTTTGAACTCTCTAGAGTAAACAGAAATTATGAACCATTCATAAACAAAGATATAATGTGACCAGACACATTCTGCCAGACCAGCAAGAAGTGTATCATTTCCTCTCATCAAATTTAACAAACACCTTGGCTTATTCAAAGTACATATATCTTTTATCACGTCATGTCAAATGTTTACGTTTCAGTTCTGAGTAATTTCAAATATAAGTTCACGCACACATGCCAACCAATAATGATATTCATTACAGTGCTTACGTCACAATGCATTGTTATAATATAATGGTATCTACTTTCTTTATTTGTATTAGGAAAACTATTTCAGCTAAAAATACAGGGTTTTTACGGTTATGTTAAATACATTACTCTCTCTTTCCTCGTGGATCAGGTTTTGCAAAATCTGAATTTTTGTCTTAGCGCAAATAGTATTTATTAGAGATTGATTAGTTTGGCGCTCTTCCACTTAGGGGTAATGCAATACAACACCACAGGACTCCGATTGGTTGCTCATCTAGTAGCACTCAAGGACAAACACTTTCCCATTTGAAACATATAATAGTAATGTGTGAATTCTAGGGTCTTGTTATTGACTGCAACATGAAATAGAAATCACACATTGAATATATGTTACCCAAACTGAGTTGTTTTGCAATCAGATCTTTAAATCAGGTAATTGATAAGAGCATTCTAAAAACGACTTATGCTTCTTTCATTCACTAATGATTTAAGGAATTATGTTGTGGGGTAACTCTGTAGATGCCAAAAAGGTATTCATTATACAAAAATAAGTAATAATAATGTCAGGTGGCAAGATCGACTCACTGCAAACCACTTTTCAAAAGATTTGACATCTTACCATTTGCTTGTGAGTATGTACTATCTATATTGTTATTGTAGTAGATAACCCAGAAAAATTCACAAAAAATGCTGATGTTCACAGTAAAGAGACTTACACTGACCTAATAATTTACAATCACTCCAAAAGCAAATGATCTACAATGGTATAGGTAGTATTTTATGAATTATTATTATTTTTTTTGTATTTTACGTTCTCCAACATTAAGTCATATTGGACGATGAACGGAATGGGTGAAATGATGCTCACATGAGCCCGGAGTCCATAGAACTTAAGAGTTACCTGATATTCATCTTTCAGGATAAGGGAAAACCCCAGTAAAACCTTATGCATGTAACTTACCCTGACCGAGATTTGAACTCAAAACCTCTTGAACGTGAGGCAGACATGCTAGTAAGTCATGCTATGGATTATAATTTATTTATTGAATTTTAGCCTTTTCATTCCTCTGCAATCATTGAAGATAAAGAACCTCAAGACCAACTACAAATAGTTTTTTCAATTAATTTCGGTGTCATTGTTACTAAATTCCTCCAAATACACATACTTTGTAATTTGCTTGAAGTGCTGTCGCTCTTCAGTATTTCTTGCAATGTCATGGATAAGGTGTAAGATTTCAAGGTCAATATATAACAACCTCCTTTTAAACATCCAACTATTCAGTTTTCTCTTGCCCCTTAACCTACAACAAATATGTAATGACATTATTTCTGCTCAAGTTGAAAAAGTAAAATGAGACTGGAAAATTCAATACCATACCATGGACTTTTGGCTTTGTTTAAACTATCTAGGGATACGACTGCATGAAATTAAAGTACTGTTTATTTGCAGGTTGATGTCTCGAGTAGCAGCGTACAAGAGCCAATTGGTAGTACAACTTCGCCGAGTGCTTCTTGAGGAGAGCAGCGTGTTCAAGTCAAGAGGAGAGGGTAACAATCCTTACGGAGTACAGTACAGAGGGCCACGTGGTTCATACGTTGGGCATTCTGTCAAAGACTTGGTGTGTTCACTCAAGTCACGTGTTAACATTGCCACTTTAACTTCTACAGATGAACCTTTTGCTGTACTTGGTCTTGGCAGTCTTTTTCCTGAGGAGCCAATATTTTCAGAACATTACAACACCTGTGCTATTGTCACTAATGCTGGCTCACTCTATGGTTCCAATTTGGGCAGTTTCATAGGTAAAACTTTGCTGTATTTGTGTTCCATTAGCCATTATTAATAAAATATTTTGCTTTATATTATAGTTATGAACAGAACATAGTGATTGAAATTATAAAAAGTATAAAATTTAAAGAAGTGTAGAGACAGTGACGCATAAGTTAGCAAAAAATGAATTGATAAGATATTGACACACTGCTTCACTTACACGGTTTTTTTGTAGGACATGTTTCAAGAGCTTTTGCTCTCATCATCATCATCATCATCATCATTATCATTATTCCACTTCTCAAAAAATGGCTGGAATCAATTCAAGTAACTTCTGAAGAAATAGAAGAACTTTCACAACTTACAGAAATTTGTATCAATCAGAATTTTTTCAGCTTTAATGGACAGATCTATAAACAAAAAATGGGCCTAGCTATGGGCAACCTATTGTCTCCCTTCTTAGCAGGTTTATTTATGAGTGCTTTTGAAACACTTATCAGAAAAACTTTTCCAAGTTATTTCAAAGTTTGGTATCATAATGTTGACATTTTTCCAGTAGTACCTAAAAAACTCATACAAGATGGTCTTAGACTTTTGAATATTCAAAATCCAGCTATAATATTTACATTGGAAACAGAAGAGAATGGTGTGCTCCCCTTTTTGGACATCAAGATCAAAAAAATGAACAACAAACTCACTTTTGGTATTTACAGGAAACCGACACACACAGATAATTATATTAAGAACAACAGTTTCAACCCAAAACAACACCAACATGCCATTTTCAACAACTTAATCTTTCGGATGATCAACTTTCCACTGAACAGAGATTATCAAGAAGAACACCTACACGTAAAAAAAATAGCCATGTCCAACGGTTTCAACCCAAATTTAGTGGACAAAACAGTTAACAGACTCAACAAGGCTAAGAAAATAAAAGAAACCACCACCCTAGAACCTACAGGAGCAAAAGAGAAAAACATTTTTAAAAAATTTACCTTCCATCCATCAGCCCATAATAAATTCCAAAAAATCTTCTCAACACACAACATAATTCTTGCACCTCAAAATAGATTTAATATCAGAAATTTGTTAAAAGGCCCCTCCCCCCCAAAAAAATCAATTACTAGCAAAGAAAAATCAGGAATCTATGAGATCAAATGTGAATCCTGCCCTAAAATTTATATAGGAAAAACAAAAAAAGAAATATTGACATGAGAACTAAAGAACATATAAGAAACATTACAAATGGTGAAACAGAAAAATCAGCAGTGGCTTTTCATTTTTTGAATACTAGATATGACATCAATTTGGAAACATCTTTAATAAAATATGTTAATCACCCCATAGACCTTTCTGTATTGGAAAAAATCTTCATTAACAAAAATCGTCATAGAGTCATGAATTTTGAAACTCCATCATCGGATATCTTTGACAAGTACATCATGCCATCTATCGACGATACGGAGAAAGAGGAAACCACTACAATTTGCACTAGTTGAGTTCCAGCTGATGATAAGAGCAAAAGCTCTTGATACATGTCTTGTGAAAAAAACAGTGTAAGTGAAGCAGTGTGTATCTTCTCGATTCACTTTTGTACATAGTGACTGCTTTACCTAAACCCTGTCATATTACCGTACCCTACTGATATGTATTCTTCTGCATTGCTTTTCTTTCCTCTTTTCCATGGCTACTGTACAGCTTTTAATGTTTGACAAACTAGATGTATGCAATGCAGCGATATACTTCTATATGAGTTGTATGGACAGCATATACTTATAATTGTGACACAAGAATTACGTATTGTGACTTTGTGGGTTGCTAGAATAAAAATCTGCTTGCAGAAATTTAAAATGCTCTTTTTTGCAGTAAAAAGCATTTTGTACAATCCTGCAGCAGCAAAATGACGTAACACACACACACACACACACAGTCTTCAAGGTCGTCTCGTTGCCCCTACATGTAAACAAACAAAAGAATTCCTTGCGGTACAGTTCACATTTACAACACCACTGCACAAGTCAACTCACTAGCAACTGACTGCACTTTGCAGGGTTTTTATACCTCCAGTCATTGTTCTAGAATGCAGTCGAGCTCCCGAGAAAGATCGCAGCGGCGAGAGAAAGACGTAAATATCCAGACATCACTGTCTCTTACTGTCTTTGTTTCTTTCTCTCTAAGCGTTCAGCGCTGCATGCCACTATCTGTCTCTTTCTTTCCTGCCTGCACCCGGCACTGGCTTGTCGCGTCTCTAACACAAGAAATACGATCGGTGACAGTGCATAAACCTTCATAAAAATTGGTTTGGCTGTTTGAAATTAAATAATGATGATGATTTGATCAAGGATAAAAAATTCAACTATTAATTATGGAAATACCTCATTTAGGTGTATTATGTAAAATAGCCATGTATTTGCTAAACAGGACATTAATGGTCAATAACTGTAACATCAACACAATGGCTATTTACTGTATGCCCACGACAAGAAGGCTAGAGGGGTATGAAGGGTAGATGAGCTTGAACTGTTGAACTTCTCCGGTAGTGGATCTGTTTACTAGGAAATGAGTGAATGAGAGTGCACATGAGTCACCCATGCTGTCAGATCTAATGTTTGTTGCAGCGATAGGTATTATGTGTAGGTGAGCTATGTGACAACACTTGTGTATTTTAAACGAGCCTTCCATCCTTGTCATACTCGGAAGGCGAGCATACACCCCGAGAAGACAGCAAAAGTGATTACATTGAACATTCCTCTAGCTTGCCTTCTTGTCCTGGGTAATCAGTACAGTAGATGCTCAAAATGTGCTCCGTTTGACTCCGCTTTGACTGTTAGGTTTGGAATTCTTCTATTGGAAAACTTATCCAAGTGTTGCGCTTCATGAGTATTGCAGCTGGCTTTGTCATAAGCAAGAAGCATACTCCAGATTTGTAAAGACTACCATAGTTCTGAATGCATTAGATGCATTTGAAGCGCTAACAGAATCTGTTGTGCAAAGTGTCATGGCATGTAGGTTTACTGTTTACATTCCTGACATTCCATTGTAAATGCACATCAATGTTGTGGGGTTGCCAAGCACAATCCTGCAATTGTATTGCAATAGACATGCTGGAATCCAGTTCTTTCTCATCATATTGTGGCTAAACGGATCATTTTAGCAACATGTAAATAAATAACTCATGTTTTCTAGCTCTGCCTTGTTATCCTAATTGCAAAAGTAAATTATAAAGGTGTGATGGCATATTTGAAATCACAACTTTGATCAATTTTATTTATGCAGCCATGCAAGGAAGTTGCCTTTGAAGTCTGTGCACTCTTTCCCCTAACATCTTGTATAAGTTAGCATTTTTGTGAGAGAAAGTGTAAGTTAAGGAGAGCATTTCTGATGTGACATCAAGTGTGATTCTTTCAGTTCTTCTGTATAAATCTTTAGCATGGTCTCTTCTTACTTATGCATCTCCTGTATGGGGCACAGCAAACAAAACACACATCCAAGGAATTCCAGTTATCCAAAACAGATTTCTTAGGACTGCAACAAATGCTCCACGGTTCCTAAAAAAACAACATTGTGAATTAGACATTCTCTAATCAAGCAATTCATAAAACACTCATCAGAATTCTACTCCAAACTAGTTAATGTCCCAGAAGTTCAGATGTACAAACGAGTAATAAGATGCACAACAAAACCAAAAGAGAAGATGCTACAAGATATTTTATCCATGGTTCCGAAGATATGTGATTCACCTGTAATGAATGACCACTTAATTACTGTATTTCAAACACTGTAGCAATTAAATTAATTTTGAGTCAAACTAGTACTCAATGCTCCACTTATTGCTCGTATTTACCTAGAATGAGTTTCGTTAGGATCTTCCTAACATCATCAGCTGTTGTTGACTAATAGATGTTGGGTTGATGAACTCCTCCTTGGAGGTAATAGGTGCATCTCTGTCAGTATCATCTTGACGTAGCAATGTTCAAAGATTTTTTTTTTTGTTCCATTTATACCCCGTCTTTAACTGCAGTGGTCATATTGGTGACCATTCTCCTTTGGAACATATTGATGGTGTTAACTCATATACGAAGATGGGGAATCATCTTGGTTAGAGAAAAATTTCCACCCCCAGCTAGGAATCGAACCCAGGACCCCTTGCATAGCAGGCAGGTGCTCTACTGACTGAGCTATGGGGTCAGCCATAAAATATTTATTGTCATATTTTATTAAAACTTAAAACTTCACTCACATCAACTACAGAACTGCCCCAGCCTCATCTTCAGCTGATTGTGGATGGTCCCAAAAATGTTCCTGTTTTTAATAGTTGACGTGAGTGAAGTTTTCAGTTTTAATAAAATATGACTCAATAAATCTTTTAATATGAAATTAGCTTCACTTTTAACAATGCTTTTAATCATAACAATTTTAATTACCTGAAGCAGTGTATTAATTATCAGTAACTTGTAAGTTATGGAGCAAAATTGGCCAACCATATACGTTATGTAAGTTACTATGTAATAATTTATTATGGATGTCTTGTACACAAAACTGCACGTTGATCAAAATTAAAACTTAAAAATATGTGCAATTCTGCAAGCAGATTTGTGAGGACTACTGTGATATGCAGTGAGTGCTGCTATTGTCTGAGAGATTGGAATGCCACTATATCAAGAAGAAAGTACGACTGTGAAAACTAAAGTGAAAGTTAAAAGGTGCATAAAGTCACAATAACAACTCAAGCAGGTGCAATTTGAGGTTGCAGTTACTCATCAATTATTTACTTGCATAGAAAATCATCAATAATTTTAATCTGGCTCTACCCTTTCATAGTGCATTCTACACACAGCTAGTGTGAAAGAACAATTAATTTCCATTAATTGTACCTAATAGTGGTCCGAACTATAAAGTCCGGGACTTAAAGTACTTACAGCATAGTAAGCCGCCATTAAGGTAGTTTTCTCATGTGTTTATGAGAACTCCTAGTGGTTTACTATAAAGCCTGGGACTTAAAGTACTTACAGCATAGTAAGTCACCATTAAGGTAGTTGTCTCATGTGTTTATGAGAACTCCTAAGTGGTTTACTGGGAAAAACATGAGTCAGTTGGAGAATTTAATATCATGCTGGCACATTGGCCATAGTAGCTCAATGGTTTAGAGCGGCTGGACGGAGACCAGAAGATCCGTGGTTCATATCCCGTCTATGGCATTAAATTTTTCAGTCTGACTCTATCCTTTCATAGTGCATCCTACACACAGCTAGTATGAAAGAACAATTAATTTACAATATTTTTTATATAAGCAGACCATCCTCACCTCCTTATTATATCCATGCCACTTTAAACGTATAATGAAATGTAAATATATTACACTAACCAAGCCTGTGAGAAAATTTGTGAAAGCATTAGAGCATTTGAAAGCAAAAATAAACTTGGTAACTCTGTTAAGACACACATAAGATCCTGTGTGGCCATCAGGATGGGGGATGGGTATATTACTGAGAAAGAGCGTTATGTTCTGTCCATAAGCATCATAAAGATCCATGGTTGAAATCCTAGCTGTAGTTTTAAACTTTCCAGTCTTCATACCTTCTCCCTCAGTTGTTACTTTCATTTATTTAACCTATGATTTATGGTTATAATTTGCTTTATTTTATATTTATGTAACCAAAAGTTTACTATTTTATCTATTTTCTCTGTATTTATGCTTTTGGTTTTATTTTCATTGCGTTCATTTTATAATGCTCCCCTTTTTTATTTTCAGGTTTTTGTTTACTTATTATTTTGCACAACTAGAAATGCGTAGATGTTATTGCCAGATTTTCCTGGAGGTTTGCCCATTTGGTGATGAGAATGCTCAGCTGCTATTTGGATGTTCATGACTTCATACCCAGATGAGGTTATGTATACGTTATGCTGTAAGGCTGTAATTTTACTTAAACATTTTGAGGCTTTAACTTAAACATCACTTATGGTGTATTGAGAGCTGGTTTAAGGATATTGTGATGATAATATTTTGTAAATTTATGACAGGTATAAATTTGTAAAATTTAGTTATTCAGAAGATAAAGTAATAAAGCCGAGACAGGTGACTTCCTGACAGGATACATACAAGTAATTTTTCAGAAGCTTACGTCTCTTGTTACATTAAGAGATGTGCGATTCCTTGAGAATCATGCTTACTCGTCACACACATGTCAGCTTAGCTGACATCTGCTGACAAAAGTCTTTAATCAGCCACTTGATTGGCTAGAAGTTTAATATTTAAACCCCAGGAATTTGGCTTAAGTGGGAACAGTCTCTCACTTGATAAGACAAATCTGCGACACTGATCTCTTTGATGGCCACTTCTGCTATCTGTGAGAATGGAGTTTAATACTTTGGTAACCTCCGCCAAGGTAAAGCCAACAGCTAACTTCTACTGAACAATCTTGCTCTTCTATTATTATGTAGTTTAGTAACCTTATTTATGTAGATTAAATACTATTTATGCCAGAACTACACATCAATTCTTAAGATACTCCTTCACCACATCCTTAACCTCCCTTAGGAAAGTAACCTTCTGAGCTACCCCTCTTAGCTTCTCTCAGATTCTGGTCCATTTCCCCTTCAGGTTGTAACCAAACTATATATTCGTTACAGATAGGAGGCACGTTGACTGTTTCGGGAAGCCAGATGTAACAGAGTTACTTCGCTGTAGTTTGAATTGTTTCTTGATGACTGAGTTTGATTAAATAAGAGTCATGAGATCTCTCATTTTCAGGTGTGGTTTCGAGTGACATAAATAACATTTTAAATAAGTCCAATTTTGTAAGATATAATTTAATTGGATAATCTGGATTACATTTTACTTGAACTTTCTTTCTTAGTCAATCATTGCAAGTTACCGCCAGCATATCGATAAATCCCTACTTCCTTAATACATAGTTTCCATTAACCGCTTCGCCGATGGCCATTTAAACCCTTCAGGGGCCGGAAACGGATACCCAATAAACAGAACAGGACATTTAAATTGTTAAATGCTGTAAAAATGCATCATAAATACAATTCCGTATCTTCCGTATTTATTAAGTTATTTAAACGAAACAAAAACTGGCTTAAAACTCATTAAAGGCAGTACAAATCTACAGTAACAATAAAGTAGAGACTACATTAATAAATTGTTGAAATTTCACTACTTTGTTTCACTGTAGCAAAAGCCATTCTTTGTGCCGAACGCGCCTAATATGTGAATCATTTTGTTTTGTGTGTATACGAGCCATAGTATGTATGTATAGCTATGCAAGCTACTTCTCAGGTTCAAGTTTAGTTTATTTATGCTATGCCAAGCGATAATATGACGAGAATATGTTGCGTCACACACTCACACACTGGAATGAAAACTCTGTCAGCATCTGTTATTACAGTGTTTCTCAACCAAGGTTTCTAGTAGCCTTATGCAGCAGTTTTCGCTCTGTATTTCAGTTATTTATACTCTCTCTGTGTTCAGAGAGATTTCTTGTAGCTATCAAGAGCTAAATGTATGACACATTTGAAATTGTTAAATTTCAATGTTAACCATGGCTTATCCCGGTAATGTAGCAAATAAATTAGCTTGGGTATGATGTGTACAGGCTTCTGATATTACTGTAGAAAATCTGGAAGATTTGTTGTACGATTATGAAGGAGATGTTTAGGACATACGTAGCAGTGACGTGTACTGGTCTACAGCTGGCATGTTAGCTACTCCATTGTTTGGGGAAATGGCGGGTCAAATATGGGTGATACGGATCAGCTATTACCAGCTATCCCTCTTTACGGAAAACAGTTAAATGGTAAACAAAAAGTATTTTTATTCCACTGGATGTAACTATGCACAGTTGTTTAGTAATTTTCAGAGCTGTAAAAGACATTCATCTACCTGTACTTGCGCGTATAAAGAGCTCGTAACCTAATTGAGTATTATAATACTCAGTGGCCTCTTTATACTAGGGGGTAGCAAAATTCACCACATCATCCCTCATACTTGAGAGAAAACACTTTCCTAAAAGTATACCACCCACACCCAAAAAACTTGTAACCATTTCGAAAATGTGTAGTGTGTTGCAAAAAAGAAGTTCGCAAGGAAACCAATATTATTTGGTGTGAATCTGCAGATGTGCCCTTGGGTGTTTATCCAGGTTTGGAGGTGTACAATTCAAAAAGAAACCTTTAAGGATACGTTTACATTCCTTATAGAACTAATTTAAATTTATTGTAAAACAGCAAGATTAAAATAATTGGCGTTAAATGAGCATTAAATGCATGTATGCGCAGGACGTCTATACACGTCCATATTGGTTTGGGGCATTTTAACTTGGACGTCATATGACGTCCATATCGGTGAAAGGGTTAATGACATAAAATTCCTCACTCCTGTATGTCCACTCATCACTATCAAGATGACAGAATATCTCTTCTTGAAGATTATTGATTTTCCGTTACTAAACTTTTATATTCACCGCGACATTTATCCATAATCATGAAAACCAAGATTACAGAACATATATCTATGAAGATTATTGATTTTCTTTTTTTCCTCGCAACTGTTCATCATTTCTTTTATATTGTCATTACATGGCCCACTAACAGATCAGAAAACAAGAATTTCCGACTAAAACGTACTGTTACAAGGTGGAAATACTAAGGAATGCTAAGTGGCATATTACATCGTGTTATTACAAAACATTCAACTAGCACCAGTGAACCATTACTCCTTAAAAAACCTAATTTGCTCAAACATCAAAGATGCCATTCCATCTAACAAAAAATCTGGTATATATCAAATTGAATGCTGTGACTGTAGTCAAATTTATATTGGAAAAACCAAAAGAAATTTAGAAACAAGAGCAAAGGAACACTTTAGGAACATAAAATACAAACAATTAGAAAAATCAGTTGCCACGCATTTTTGGGAAAAAAACCACAACATAAATCCAGAACCAAAGTTACTAAAACATACAACAGGAAAACAAGAACTGTCCACATGGGAACAAATCTTTATTTCAAAAAATAGGAACAAAGTATTCAATTTCGACATCCCCCAGAAAGATTTGTTCAGCAAGTTCCTCGAACTGCCACCAGAGGAGACCGATGACAAAATATTGCCAGCTACACCAATGAGAACCAGTCGATGTCCGGCTGAAGATAGAGGGAAGGCCTCTGAAACTAGTTCTGGGAAAATTTAAAAGTAAGTGTTGTTTAGTGTCATTAATCGACTCCCAATTAATTTAATTTATACAACAACACTGTTTTCAACACTTCCATGAAAGGACCACTAAAGCTACACACATATACAGTGCTTATGTGAACAGTGTATGTTCATAGATAACATGAAAAATTCAATGCCACGGCCAGGATTTGAACCACGGATCTCCTGGTTTCCACCCAGTTGCTCTTACCCATGGAAACCAGGAGATCCGTGGTTCAAATCCTGGCCATAGCATTGAATTTTTCATATTGACTATCTATCAAAAGCCTCAGCCTTGTAAGGATATGTTTTAGTTAGAACTTTTTATATGAATATTGTTTTCTGATATGACTTAGTAGGCCATGTAATGACAATATTAAAAACAAAATTAATAGAGAAGTAACGATAGTTATGGAAAATCAATAATCTTAAGATAGATATATGTTTTTCAGTCTTGTTTCATGACGATGAAAAATGTTGCGGTGAATATAATTGTAAAGGAAAGTTAATAACCTTCAAAAAGAGTTATTCAGTATTCGTAATAGTGATGAGTGGACGTTAGATTATATAATCAAATTATATAGTTAATCAAATTCAATCATCAAGAAGTGCAATTTAACATGCAATGATTAAGATGGACGGTCACAAAGATGGCTCCCAACTTTGTGGCTGATTAATCATCGAGAAACGAGATTACCTGTTATATCGCCAAAAATATTAACTTAAAAATAAGGATTCATCAACGTGTTGAAATTAAGAAAGAAAGTTAGAGTGAATTGTAATCCAGATTATACAATTACATAATATATTACGAAATCGGAGTCATATAAAATGCTATCTCTGTCACTCTGATTAAGATGGATGGTTATAAATATGTCGCCCGAACGTGTGGCTGATTAAGTTGGAGAACCGATGTGCATCCTATCTGCTGCGAGCGGAGGAAATAACGCCACAAATTTGGCTCCTGAACATGTGGCTTGATTAAGATGGAGAGAGATTAAGCTGGAAAATAACGCCACAGCTTATATATGACTAGTGTGAAGAACTGATTAATTTCCACCAATTAACTTAAAAAAGTGTATGTTCATATTTGCATTCTCAGTTTGGTTTTTAGGTGTGTGTGTGTGTTTTTTTTTACATGATATATAAGTATTTACATTTAATTTAAATAACTGTCTAATTTTCAGTCTTATTTAGTTTAAATCAGTCTTTAATCTTAATAAAAGCTAAAAATAATATCATTAGCATTTGCAATAGTATAATGTAAATAAATACTGAAATTGCCATGCTTTTATCTTAATTAGACCAATAGAAAATGTTTCATTTGTAAAAAAAATAAATAAACTCACTGAAATCACTTTTTCAAGTTGTGCAGCTTAATGTACCCCTAATTCATCACAGTTGCACCATGACAGTTTGAAGCATTTTATAGAAAATGAAAAAGAGTGCACTTAGGGTTATACCTGCATACACCATTTTAGAGAGAACATTTCAAACCATAGTTTTCAAAACTATGATAATGGGGAAAGAAAGTTTAGAGTCTTGGAATTTTGTTGAAAATCTTTGTGTCACATGTTTGGAGGACAGTCAAATTAATTGTGTTTGATAAATGTCAGGGAAACCAGAGATTCTAGAGAAAACCCACCCCAGTGCTGTGTTGTCCATCACAAATCCTACAAGCAGTTGCCTGAGATTGAACCCGGGCCATCTTGGTGAGAGTCAAGTGGTGTAATCATTTGGGCACAGCATGGCCAGTAGTAAAATCAATTTTATTAAATTACCAGTGTTATTAAAATTATAAAATAGAAGTATTTATAAACAGTGGAGCTTTATCAATAAAATCTTTTTAAACCACTTGTCAAACTATAAAAACAAGTGGAGCTAAAGTGTTTTTATAGTTTGACAAGTGGTTTAAAAAGATTTTATTACCAGTGTTATTTTGCACAAGAGTGCAACAAAACTGGGTACCTCTTACTACAAATATTGTTAATCTTAAACTAGCTCTCTACAAGTTTTATTTGTGATATAGCCAAATTGTTTTGTGGAGATTAAGGGAGTCAGAAGTGATCATAAACACTTCATCTGTTTGTTACAGATTCACATGATTTTGTGTTGAGATTTAATCATGCACCAACGGAGGGATATGAATCTGATGTTGGTACCAAAACTACACTTAGAATTGTTAATTCTCAAGTGGTCTCCAAACCAAGTTTTAACTTCATGGAATCTCCACTTTATAAAGATGTCATGTTATTAGCTTGGGATCCAAGTAATTATTCATCAACTTTGGAAGAGGTAGGTATATTAGCTTTATACTTTCATAGTTTTGTGTAATGGCAGTGTTTTTGATTAATGTAACGACTATAGAAGTTAGTGGGTAAACTACATTTTTTTATATGTGATCGGCAGGATTTAGCAACAGTGACATCAAGTTAATTGAAGAAACTATTTGTAATCGGTTTTTAACCCTTCATCACTTACAGTTTTATACTATTGAGGGACTAGTTTCAGAAGCCATTGTATCCATTATGAGCATTGAAGGTCCAACTGTTGTCTATTGTTGACGTCTTCTCTCTGGTGGTGAAACTATGAACTTCTTCATATAAACATAAATAAACTTTGCATAGTGAATTTTGAAATACCAGCATTTGATTCTGTTTTTAGGTTTCTTTCGTTTTCAGTAATTGTTGGTAATACTAAAAAAACATAAGAAAAACTTGGTAAACGGAATTCCTTGACTACGAAGTTGACTGATGATGAAAACAATCTGATTTTGAAATCGATCTCCATTAGAAAGAAGAATTAACATCATTTTCTTGAGATGAGTGAAGCCTTTTGTTACAAATATTTATATTTGTGTAATATGAACTTCTTGTCAAATTATTTAATGGTGGGATTTCAAATAGGGGTGATAAACCAAAACAAACTTGACAACGTGGGAGAACATATTCATATGGAAAAAGAAGGCCTGAGTAATGAACTTTGGAATCCCACCAGTAGATAATTTGACAAAGAAGCTCATAGTTCCACCACCAAGAGAAAAGAGCAGACAACAACAGATGACAGTTGGACTTCTGAGGTTAATAATGGACACAATGATTTCTGAAACTAGTCCCTTAATTAGAAAAAATGTAAGTGACAAAGTGTTAAAAACAGCCTACAAATAGTTTTTTCAATTACATTTTTAAACTTACATAAACATAGTTTAAATACAATTTTAGTTTCTTTTCAATCTTTTTACGTTTTTATAAAATAATGGTTTAATAAAATCATTTCAGACAAAAGTTGTTTGCTTTGATGACTAACATAAAAATCTGTTAAAAAAGAAATTGGAGTTCCCATAAAAAAATGTGCATTCTCTACACCAAATTTAACTAATACAGTGTGATCTTTGAGTACCTCACAATAATTGAATAAGCAAAATATGAGAATATGATGGTGACTCTGATTCCATGCATTTGTGATACTACAGCAGTAGATTGGTTCAAATGAATTTGGGGAAAGCAGTAGAAATAGAAAACAAAAGGGTTAAAACCATAACTAGCCACTCGTTCAAGAGGTCCCGAGTTCAAATCTCGGTCAGGTTGAGTTACCTGGATAAGGTTTTTCTGGGGGTTTCCCTTATCCTGCAAGATGAATGTCAGGTAACTCTAAGCTCTATGGACTCCAGGCTGATTAGAGCATTATTTCATCTATTTTATTCATCGTCCGATATGACTTAACATTGGAGGACATAAATTAAAAAAAAAAAAAACATAATCGACTATTTGGTCACAGAAGATGTTGAAAATACCTGCAAATCTATTTTAGACATAGAATTCACATGTTTAATTTTATTATTAAACGTTTTGACTAACATTTCTTTTGTCTCTGAATTAGTATAATTTACTACTGCCAATTTTAATTCATCTATTGTTTATGGATTACCTTTATACACAATTGATTTTGCAGCATATAAAGAGAAATAATTAGGGTCTGTCCTTCTTGGAACACAATATAAAAAAAACTATCACATAACATATATTTATTAAATCCCAAACAACCTAATTCAGTTATCTGGAATTTGGAAACTGCTCTCGAAATTTTTGCTTTAGTTTGTGTGTATATGTATATTTATTACCTTCCTTTTTACTTTGGGTGCAGTTGAAAATATTTTCAACCTAACTTAAATGAAAACACACTTGCACACTGGAAGAGATAAGTCGGACACTAACCGTCATTCCCAATCTTTGTTACAAGAGGATTATTGGTTTTGACAAGCAATGCAATCACTATATCCTTGACAGATACTAAACAATAGTTTGCTACCAAATGTTTTGCGAGGTACTGAGGGCAGTTGGCGTGTGTATTGTGAAGGAACCAAAAGATCACATTGTTTCTTTATTTTTCTTCTTCAAGTGAAGAAATATTCAACATAATGTAGGAGGTTTAACTTTTACAGTATGGTTGTAGGATCATTTGACATTAATGTACTTCTTATTTTTATGATTGCAAGTGGTATCAAGAGCCTGACTTTGATGTGTTCACTCCATACTTCAAGCATCGCAAGATGCACGCTGATCAAGCCTTCTACCTCCTAGATCCTCGATCCCAGTGGTCTCTCTGGGACTACATACAAAGTTTCATTCCTGTTAGAATTCGAAAGAATCCACCATCTTCTGGCTTTCTTGGTGAGTATGACCAAACCAATCCTCACCTGTAAAATGACAGCAACAAAATCTTAAAAGAAAGTGAATGTTTTTACATCAGGATTCATAAGCTTTGTCTCTCTAGTACAAAAGTGAATCGAGAATATATTGACACATTGCTTCACTCACACTGTTTATTCACAGGACATGTTTCAAGAGCTCTTGCTCCTATCCTCAGCTGATACTCGATTCTTTGAAAGAAGCGTAGGGACAGTGAAGCACAAATTAGTACAAAAGTGAATCAAGAATATATTGACACATTGCTTCACTCACACTGTTTATTCACAGGACATGTTTCAAGAGCTCTTGCTCCTATCCTCAGCTGATACTCGATTAGTGTAAGTTGTAGTGGTTTCTTCTTTCTCCGTATTGTCAATAGATGGCGTGATGTACTTGTCAAAGATGTCCGGTGGTGGAGTTTCAAAATTCATGACTCTATGACGATTTTTGTTAATGAAGATTTTTTCCCATACGGAAAGGTCTATGGGGTGATTAACGTATTTTATTAGAGATGTTTTTAACGTATTTTATTAGAGATGAATCGAGTATCAGCTAAGGATAGGAGCAAGAGCTCTTGAAACATGTCCTGTGAATAAACAGTGTGAGTGAAGCAATGTGTCATATATTCTCGATTCACTTTTGTACTAATTTGTGCTTCACTGTCCCTACGCTTCTTTCAAGTTTATACTTTGTCTCTCTGTTGGTTTTGCTTCCTTAATAAGACAAGAAATAGACTTTTATCATGATTAAATCAGAAACTAGAAGTATTATTTAAGATGGATGTTTATTTTCTTTTATGTGTAAATTTCTTTGTTTTCCTGTATACATGGATTGTAAATAAAGCAACATAAAGAGTAATTTATTTTTTTAGTTGAACTAGTACTCAAAGCTCCATATTTTGCTAGTGTTTACCTAGAATGCATTTCTTTAGGACCTTTCTAACATCCTCAGCTAAACTTTCATGATACCAAGTTGTTGTGGCTTATACTGCATGCAGCTTGGTAACCAGAAAAACTAAATTCTAGTGAGTGATCAGAAAAGGGAAGAAACTGTTTCACTAATGGTTTATTGCAAGGTAAAGGTAAAGAGTGATTGGTGTAAAACAGGACTAAGTCACAGAATTACTATATTATTGAAGTTAAATGGAAAATATATTTACATCACTTCAATCAGTGCTGTCCTATGCATGTTTTGCTAAGTCTATGGTAACCATTGAATGCTATTAGCAACGTTGTTTCTGTTAATATTTCTAATGGACTGTTGTACTTCTTGAAGCACTGGTGTAATATCTAAAATGAAAACATAGTGGTTTAACTATGAAGCCTGGAACTTAAGTACTTACAGCATAGTATGTCGCCACAAAAGGTGTCTGTCTCATAGCATATGAGAACCCTTAGTGGTCTACCGGGAAACATACGAGTCAGTTGGAGAATTTAATGTCATGTCGGCATGTTGGCCATAGTAGCTCAGTGGTTTAGAGCAACTGCACTGAGAGCAGGAGATCCGTGGTTCAAATCCCAGCTATAATAATCTTTATTGTCTGTAAACTTGTGAGTTACAAGCATTAGACATTTTCACATTCTAAAGTATGTACATGAGTATTTAGCTTTGTTTGAGGAGTTTCCATTTACATTAACCTTAACAATTATTGTGTTACATAATTAGTACAACTATTGCATACAGAGTTATTTTAGCTAATATTTACACATTTTTTACAATATTTACATATTCCTAGTACTAGTAAGTATATAATAACTACATCAGTATAGAGTAATAATAATGTAGTACAATTCTAATTCCCTTAAACTTTACAGAGATTTATATATAAGAAATAGGTATAATAATTACAACAAGAATATAAGACAATTATAATTCACTTAGGCTGTATAAACATTTATCTATGAGGTATTTTTTCAAGAGATTTTTAAATATATTGCCTTGTGCTGATTTAATATATGAAGGAAGTTTATTATACAAAATGATACCTGCAATGTATGGGTCTTTGTTGTTAGAGGTTTTTGCTTTATATTCTCTATGGTAGTTGTTTATTCCTCTAGTGTTATAACGATAATGTTCCCTGTTTAGTGATGTGAATTTGCTGTTAGTCCTAACAAGTACGATAACCTTATATACAAACAATGATACCACGGTTAGTATACATTGTCGTCTAAAAATTTCCTTAACTGAATGGCGACTTGACAGGCTGAAGATGCACCTTAGACTTTTTTTCTGCAAAATTAGGATCTTATTTAAGTTTAACTGGCTGGTAGCTCCCCATATTTCAATACCATATGCGATATGTGAATGAATTAAGCAAGCCATAATATACAATTTTTAGTGTGTCACTTTCTAGATATGGTGATAATTTCCTTAGTAAATATAAGTTAGTACATAATTTTTTACTTAGCATTTCTATATGGCTGTTGTATGATAGCTTTTTATCAGTAATAATACCCAAGAATTTTGTGGATGATATTTCTTCAACAACTGTGTTATTCGTGCTGATGACTAAATCCTGATCGTTGCTGTCCCGCAGTTCAAATAATATATATTTTGTTTTGTCACAATTCATGTGCAGTTTTGAGTATTTCAGATAGTTTGCTACATGGGTTAATGATGCGGAGCCTTTTCTTCTAGTTGTTTGAAAGCTTTATCTGCTATGCCATTGGATTTTTCAGTCTGACTCTACTCATTCAAATAGAAGAATATGTTTTAGTAAACATAATTTGGAGATTTATATAAAAATAAACGATATGGAGTAGGAAGAATCATATGTATTAACAAACGTAAGCTTTCATGGCCGGCACCTTGTTCAAAGGAAAATTCCGGGCTGTAAGTCCATGGTCCACTGGGTTTCTTCATCTCTTTCCCAGACGTTTCACTTACAACTGCGGCAAACATCATTAGTGGCGTAAGAAAGTCCTCCTGTTACTCTTCGTAGCTACTGAGTCCTCTTCGTCCTCCTGTTACTCAGTAGCTACGAAGAGTAACACTGATGATGCTTGCCACAGTTGTAAGCGAAACGTCTGGGAAAGAGATGAAGAAACCCATTGGACCACGGCCTTACAGCTCGGAATCTTCTATTGAATCATATGTATATTTCACATTAGATTTTGTTTCTGTTTTCTAGGTTTGGCTTTAATGCTTCCATATTGTTCGCATGTGGATCTTCTGGAATATGTGCCATCAGTCCGCCTTACTAAACGCTGCCATTATTGGGATGTGGCAGAAGACTCTTCGTGCACTTTTGGTGTATGGCATCCCCTGGCAGCTGAAAAGTTATTAACCTTGGCACTGAATGTAGCCAGTGATCAAGCTGTATTCTCTGACGGATATGTCAGGGTTCCAGGATACAGCACATTGCAATGTTAATAGCAGTAGCATTTTAATTATGGGGTTGTTATGGTGTAAAAATAAAGTTGTTCTGTTTGTTACTGGAATGACATTTACTAGCAAAAGTGATGTATTAATAAGTATATTCATATATTAGGAACTGATAATAGTGTGTTAAGATCAGCTAAAAGTTAAAACTGAGACAGTCTATCTCACTTATGCTTCTAAACCTTTCTGGAGCACGTTTTGGAGGTTACTTTCCTCCATTGTCAACCAGACATTGACTGATCATAGGTAAGAAAATTGATGATATTGCATCTAGGGGCTCTCACATTCGAGACACACCGTTTGTGGCGACTTACTATCGTAAGTACCTAAGTCCCAGGCTTCATCATTTAACTCTTATTATTTTAGTTAATTGATGGTAATTAATCATTTCTCTGCACAAGCCGTATATAGGCTAGTAAGATAGTAAGTTGCCACAAACGGTATATCTCAGATGCAAGAGCCCCTAGTGGTTTACCGGGGAAATATATGAGTCAAATGGAGAATTTAATGTCAGGACGGCATGTTGGCCATGGTAGCTCAAAGGTTAAGAGCGACTGGACAGAAACCAGGAGATCCGTGGTTCAAATCTCGGCCATGACATTGAATTTTTCATGTTGACTCTATCTACATAATAGTTTATTTTCTTGGAGTGTGTTGTCTATGTATTCCGGTTTAAATAGATTTTTAACAATGTCGTTCTTTGTAATAATTTTATACTTAATATGATTTTAATATAAGTGAAGATGATACATAACTTGTGTATTAATTTGTTACACCAAGTTTGCAGCAGTAATATGGTTTCTAAAGGCAGTTGTGATAAGATATGTCTGTAATACCTTTTGTATTCACGCTGCTCATATCCAATATTTGCAGTGCTAATGGAAATTTATAAACACATTCTGCTATTTCATAGGTATCTCTTATGTTTCTGTATGTCATTCCAGTAAGAAATAAAACATATTTACTTCTGAATAACCCTGTATATGCTGCTTGTTCAACTTGGCTTTCAGATAAAATAGGACATTTGTTAGAACCCTTTGAAATTCATTGTGGGGACAATAATATTTTGGATGAGGGTATTGAAAATGTGCCAAATACTTTGTTTTATTAGGAAATGTTTAATATTTTATTAAAAGTTTATGAGTACCTAACAGAGCTACTTAGTTCCTCTAAGGCCTAATGCTAGCACATTCCAAAAGTTGTTTGGAATTTCTTTTACGTTGTATGAAGCTCTTTTCAAATTTTATAGAAGTTCTATTGTTGTGATATAACTTCTTTGGCTTTCAAACCAGAGTTGAAATTATCTTTCTGACACTGTTGATATTGAGCTGATGTTATAAATAACTTTATACATGCAGCGTATTGTATTTGCATGAACTGGTACTAATATTCTTATTGGAGATCTTGTACATTTTTGTTCTCCACTAGAAATGTTTTGAATATGGCAAATCATCTTTGAAACAGTTTTGTTAAATAGTTCTAGAAAGAATAAAGATATCAAGCTCTCTTCAGAAATATATAGTGGTTTATTAATCTGCACGGAAGGAGTTGGCATGTGAGGGGTAATGTCATTGAATCCTGTGCTTGATCTCTTAAAGTTTTTATAGTTGAAAATGCAAGCAGCAGTTTTTAAAAAATATCTTTTAAACCACAAGTAACTGCAGATACAGAACATAGGAGGAGAAAATGCAATTAAGTTTTTATTTATGGGTGCTCTTTAAATGTTATGGTTCTTGGCTTTCCATTCTAGCGGGCATGCTTAATTTTGATCGGAGGCTTCTTTGTCAGGCTTGAAAGCTTTTTAAGGTGCCATAAATCTATGGGTGGGATGTGGCTTTACTTGCATTTTAAAGGAAGCCATGCTAACAATTTTAACGTCTGAAAAGGTCCATTGCCCTTCACAAGATTCGAATCCATGACTTAGGGAACCTGAGTTTAGCATGTAACATTTAGATCATGGAGGAGGTGTAGAGTTTAATAGCTAGAGAGAACATTAAAACTCCTATCCCCAATGATAAATCTGCTAATTTCAATGACCAGTTATCGTGGGATACCACACTGATATATTTACAAAGTTTATATGCATGTCTGCTATGTTCATGATCTACTTTCTACTAAAATAAGATTGTTTATTAAGAAGATTATTTTCTTAATTATACAATATTTTGAGTAAAGTTTATCAGAAATTATTTATGTATTTTTTTTCAATAATAAGTCATTTTATTAACATCTAAGAAGATACCCATTAGTAACTAGAAGTTGTTTTTATCATTCTCCTATCTTCGATAACTCTTGTAAAAAAGCTGTTTAAAATATAAATGGAGAAAACAAATAAAACATGATAATTTGCTACAAACTTCACTTATCTTTTTAAAAAACTAGTAAATTCTTTACAGAAACTTTTCTAAAAAAGATAAACAATTTTAGAATAAAAAATGTTGCATTTACCAATTTAACTGTTTAGCTTGTGACTGGGTTTCCAATGGAAAGAGCAAATGTAATTTAGAAACCTAAATGAAGGAGAGTTTTAGAAATATTAGTAATAAACAGATTGATAAATCTGCCTTGCATATTATTTTTGGTTAATAAGACCTGAAGCGTTTCTGGCAATGAATATGCTCAAGTTGTTCTCGGGAAGCAAGCCAGGTGAAAAGACGATTAGAAATTGACGTTTCAGGAGTGTACATCTCTCCCATCATCAGGATATTTATTAAATGTTATAACCACAAATGTCGAGCATCAGATAAGCCTACTGCGACAGCCTGCATCCCGTTTACTGGCAACCTATCCGGCAGAATCAGCAGAATTCTCTCCAGAAACATCAGTACCATCCACAAGCCACCTCCGAAGATTAAACATATTTTGAGACTAGTGAAAGACAAACTGGACTTCCAAGTTCCATAATCCCTGTGAATGTGGGACACCGACTGTAGGACAAACCGGAAGGACCATCGCTAACAGAATAAACGAACATGAACGGAGCATTTGTTTAATGCAACCTGAGAAGTCTGAACTCGCAGAGCATTGTTTTGATAATGACCATAGAGCCAACTTTCAGGAGATGATCATCTTGGCTAAATGCAACAGTTACTGGAAGCGGAGAGTTAAAGAGGCTTTGGCCATTTCCTCCGAGGGGAGCATGCTTTTTTGTAATTTACGTCCTCAAACGTTAAATCATATCGGACGATGAATGGAATAGGTGAAATGATGCTCAAATGAGCCCAGGGTCCATAGAGCTTAGAGCTACCTGACATTCATCTCTCAGGATAAGGGAAAACCCTGGAAAAAACCTTATCCAGGTAACTCACCCTGATCGAGATTCGAACTCAGGACTTCTTCATTGTGAGGCAGACATGTGGAGCATGCTTAATCGTGATGCTGGAATTCAGTTCAGCTCCTCTTGGAAACCGACCTTTAAAATGGAAATCTGTCGACTTAAGAAGCACAGATCAATACAGCTTGATAATCAAGTTAAGTAGTTACGTTTCTTTGACCCAATTAATTTTCTATACTCACGCCATCTCCTGACCTGGCATTTAATTTACTGAAAACAGTCTTTTGTTCAGTAATGCGAATTTTGATAGTGTTTTGTCTTTTTTTATATTTGTGTTATATCCAGTGTTTCATTCGTGTTTATATCATTTAATAAATATCCTGATGATGGGAGGGATGCGCACTCCCAAAACATTGATTTCTTATCGTCTTTGCACCTGCTTGCTTCCTAAGAACAACTTGAGCATATATTTGGTTATTTAATTATGAAATAAATCCAGAAGGGCTGTGCCGTGGCCGAATAGTTAGACTACTCAACCAAGGTGGCCCGGGTTCTATTCTAGGCGTTTGCAAAGTAAGATTTGTGGTGCTGGGGTGGCTTTCCCCTGCCATCACTTCACCAATTGCTCCATCATTCATTTCTCCCTCTACTATCATTGTTTCTCTTGCTCTCATCCCAGGCATTGGGCTGGCCACTCAACCCTGGTTCCTCTATCAGGCTCAGTGTTTCAGCTTCTCTTTCCCCAACTTCCGACTCGCCCCAGATAGAAATTGCGTAATGAATTTTGAGATACTGACAATCAATTCTGTCTTTAAGTTTGTTTAATTTTTAGAGTTTGGTAATTAATACAAAAATAATCTGTCATCTAGCCGCTGTAACAATAACAGGAACGATGCGAATAAGTATGTTAAAGCTCTACTGTTTTAAATATTTCTGTTTTATCAGTTTATTAAGATAAGTGAAGTTTGTAGCAAATTATTATATTTTATTGTAATATTTGTATTGCTTCACTGTTATTAGCTTCAGTTTTCTACTTATTAATAGAGAAAATAAACTTGCATATATTTGGAATGAAAGAAAACGTGGACTTGAGCGCACAGAAGCTGTCATTCTAAAAAGAAGTAGGTACTAATTTGTAGAGGAAAACTTTTACTTAAGATGTGCTAGTTTGCCTTTCTATTGCAAAGTACGTATCTATGAAGTGATGAAGAATTGAAATCATCTATCAATTGCAGATGCAGTATCTACCATTTTTGAAAATATTTTTAAAATATAATTATTGTGCCTATTATGTAAAACATAAAATGAAAGGGGAAATTCCAATTAATGAGACTGCACAAAAACTAAAAAATGTTCAAACATATGTAAAATTGAAACTAGTGATTAAGCATTTTCTTTGATTTGTAAAACTTGGTGTAGATACATAGATAATATTTTTGCTATTGTTTATGATCAGGCATCGGATCCCATACACCTTTAAAGGGATATGAAGTTTAGGAGTCTCACATTACATAACTGCTGATGTCAGTCCCGGGGACAACACTCAGGGATAGTCCGGTTCGCAATGTGTAGCTTTAGGTTCATTACAACTACTTGCTCACCATGCAGGTAGATCTGTCTTCCAGGGAGTGCAAGATGTTGGACATACTGTGTTAATAACATTACTTTTACAACAATTATTGAACAATCTCCATTTTATAAATCAAAAGTTTTGGGGATTATCAACAGCCATTAATGTAATTTCAAGCTGTCTAAAAGCAGTTGAGGGGGTGTCTGCATAAATTAACGATATACAGAATGTACCACATACCAAACGAGCAAAAAATAAATCATCCAGTATTCTACACAAAAATACTGGATTTTTCAGTGCTGCATAATATAAGAAATAAACTAAGTCTCGGACAATGATTTGTACTACTCATATGCACCATTAATGTCATGTAACGTTGAACGAACATTCTCCCAATATTTTTATATTGTTTCAGCGAGTGGCGCAAAAACTTAACATTCTCTAATTCACGGATTTACATTGTTGTTCACTGGAATTCCCACATCGAAAGCAATGAGGAGGACGGCATATTGTAACATAGGTTACATTGTGTATCTGTACCAGACTGTACACACAAAGCACACCGACATACTTGACACAGACGTTTCTTGATGTCACTCTTGGCCTTGTATAGTACCTGTGCATGTACATTGATTGCTGAGGTGTATGCGCTCTGATGTCTGTTTATGATAAACACATAAATGATGCTATTAATTGAATATTGGTTATGTGAATCAAAAAGTAAGTGAGGTGGTGTAAACATAATCAATGTTCAATTAGTGGTATGATTAACCTGTTCAAAGACTTCCAAATATAATTAAATATAAATGATGCTTTAAAACTTTTAAAATTGTAAGATAAAACCATTAACTTCATGTTAAAATAGTTAGTAGTTTCTTTTCCAGACTTAAAGATAATAAAGATTGACAATAAATTGAATTTTAACATTTATAAGAAATCAACTCGTACTAATAATTGTATAACCGTAAATATTTAAAATTTTTCTCACATAAATTTGCTGTTTTTAATAGATTAATAAACATAACCTTTAATAAAGTTGAATTTAATATAAAGTATAAACACAGCTTTAATTAGTGTTTTTAATACATATTTTATGGATAAAGACATTGAGAAACTTAAATATTAGAAAACTGTTAAATATGTTTCTAATCTTAAATATAAAAGATGATTATAATTAAAAAGGAATTAATTATAATACTTGGGCAAATAGAAATAAAAACAAACACCATTATTTAAGAACATGGTATACTATGTTTATTGTATGTATTGATATTTTGTGAATGTATACCTTATGTTTAACTTTTGACACCCTTTGCATACAAATAAGGATATAAATATTGTGCAATGATGTAGGCTGTAAAAGCTATGTACAGTGATTTTATGTTTAATTTATGATGTACAAATAATGTTTATTGAAGTTATGCAGTTTATCAATACAGAGAATTTGAAATTTTGTTCACTTTATGCATATACAGGGTGTTAGAGGTATGAGTGTGCAGATGTCACGAGCTGGCAGATCAAAATATGACAAATAATAAAGTCCCATACCAATCTCATCGATCTTGAAACATAAAGGAGATAATTGAATATTACTGAATACATTAGCTGCACAGTCTGACAACAAAGTAAGATTTAAATTAAATTTAAAGGGGGTTGATTAATGACACTAAACAACACTTACTTTTAAATTTTTCCGGAACATGTTTCAGAGACTTTGCCTCTATCCTCAACCGGCCTTCGACTGGTTCTCATTGGTGTAGTTGACGATATTTTGTCATAGGTCTCCTCTGGTGGCGGTTCAAGGAACTTGCTGAACAAATCTTTCAGGGGGATGTCGAAATTGAATACTTTGTTCCTATTTTTTGAAATGAAGATTTGTTCCCATGTGGATAGTTCTTGTTTTCCTGATGTATGTTTTAGTAAATTTGGTTCTGGATTTATGTTGTGTTTTTTTCCCCCCAAAAATGTGTGGCAACTGCTGATTTTTCTAATTGTTTATATCTTATGTTTCTAAAGTGTTCCTTTGCTCTTGTTTCTAAATTTCTTTTGGTTTTTCCAATATAAATTTGACTACAGTTATTTGGAAAAACCAAAAGAAATTTAGAAACAAGAGCAAAGGAACACTTTAGAAACATAAAATATAAACAATTAGAAAAATCAGCAGTTGCCACACATTTCTGGGGAAAAAAAAAAAACCAGCATAAATCCAGAACCAAAACTACTAAAACATACATCAGGAAAACAAGAACTATCCACATGGGAACAAATCTTCATTTAAAAAAAAATAGGAACAAAGTATTCAATTTCGACATCCCCCAGAAAGATTTGTTCAGCAAGTACCTTGAACCGCCACCAGAGGAGACCTGTGACAAAATATCCTCAACTACACCAATGAGAACCAGTCGATGGCCGGTTGAGGATAGAGGCAAAGTCTCTGAAACATGTTCCGGAAAAATTTAAAAGTAAGTGTTGTTTAGTGTCATTAATCAACTCCCTTTAAATTTAATTTATCATAACACTGTTTTCAACACTTCCAAGAAAGGAATTGTAAGATTTAAATGTTTTGCAGTCAGCCATGTGTTCACACCCACCTTCAACAGGTGAAAGTCTAAACTATGTCAGCGCTTGAAAGCTGGTTTGCCATGTACCTGTGTGTTCATCAACTAATGCCAGTAACAAGTGCCAGGTTACTCTTCTTTTAAGCTATTCAATTGTACTCATGGGACCTAAACTAAAAGCTGTGAAGCTACACATAGATTGATCAAAGATTAACTCAGGGGAAGACAGTGGCGGTGTGACCGGCAGCTCTAACAGTCAAATATGCCCCTGAACTAAAGGCAGATAAGCATGTGACATCACCGCAGCACTGATTTCTGCTGCCCAAGAGGAAGGAAATAGTTTGATGTGTTGGGGTTCCGACAGTGTAGGAAAGATGGGAAACGTATCGGGTATTAATAATATGTACAACTTACATCTTGGTTTTTGTAATATTAATGCTGACTGCTTTAATTACACAATTGGTCACTGTTTATAGACAATTACATTTTGGCTATACCATGAGAAAATATATAAAAATTCAGCTCGTAGTTTATCTGAAGGTCAGGCATGTTATAAAGTAAATAAAATAAAACAAAGTAGTTTTCTTTGCAAATTAGAGGAGACCCATTCAGAACAAAATTATGTGGATACTTTCTGTTTCGTTTTTCTTTAACTAGTTTATCAATGTCAGGACATAATGTCTGCAAAATTTGTAATCGAAGGCTGCATGTTAGATTGTGGTCCGACAAGGTACTTCAGGGTTTTGACTTAGCTAATATCATAACAGAAAAAGAAATTGTTCGCACACATATGTCGAGCCAAACATACACAATGTCTGTGGAGTAAGTGAATACAACCTCAGAAATGTGGCATGGGGGACATTCTTGTAAAAATCAGCCAAGTCTTTCTTGTGTGTATATTTGTACTTCAATAAATCGCCACAGTTCCGTTTGCTATGTGGCAGCTACATTGTTGTCATTGAATGCACTACACCTGACTGAACCCTCAGATTCTGTACTCACAGTGCCAGTTACATAGGCAACTTGGTACCAAACGGCTCTTGCTTTACATCACACGCACTGCAGGCCTTGCTCCCGGCTCAAATACATCAGAACTCTTGAAGCTGTCTTTCTCTGGATTAATTCAACTATTAATTATGGATGTACCTCATTTAGATGTATCATGTAAAGTTAAATCAAAGCTGCATATTTGCTAAACTGGAAATTTATTAATAATCTATAACTACCACATGAAAATGATGTAATACTTAAAAGTTTCACGGCGTGCACTGCTAATCGTGCTTCACATTTTTAACATTCTTGACATGGCTGATCAACCATGAAGCTACGATTATTATCAACATGGTATCTTGCTCAAAACGTGCTCCATTTTAGCCATGACTCTTGGGTTTGGAATTCTCCTTTCAGGGAACTTATAAGTGTGCACTTCATGTTTCATTGGGCTTTGCCATAAGTATGAACCATACTCTTGATCTGTAAAGACTGCCATACATAGTTCTGAATGCATTAGAAGTATCTGAAGGCTGACAGAACCGGCTTGTGACAGTGTCTCGGCATATAGATTTATTGTTTACATTCCTGACCTTCCGTTCTACATGCACACCAATGTTGCAGGTTTGTCAAGCATAAGCCCAGGACTTAATTACAATATGTAGGACTCCATTCTTTGATATCACTTTGTGGCTAAACTTATCCTTTTACAACATATAGTAAGCAAACAAATAACTCATCTTTTCTAGATCTATTTTGTTATCCTAATTGCAGAAATAAATTATGAATTTGTTTTGACATATTTGAGGCCAAAATTTTGATCAGTTTTATTCTTTATTTCCGCAACCATGCACTTTAGAGGAAAATGGTCCAGGAACTAATATTTCAGCTTAACGTCAGGAAATTGCTGTTGAAGTCTGTGCACTCATACCCCTAACATCTCGTATATTTGTATGTAATTATGTATGTCTCTGAAATGCTCTATGTTCAGAGTCTAACTGCAATCTAACCTAATCCATTAGTTCCTTAAAATAAATACATCATAAAACATTTACTAAGTTTTACTAAAAAAATAAAATTTATAATAATAACAAATATGGCACTTATCAATCCAGTTGTTTAGATTGTGAATTATTTTATATTGGTGAGACCAAATATAATTTGGAAACTGGAAAAAATGAACTTTTTAAAACTATTAAATATAAACAGATTTATAAATTTGCTGTGGTAAATCATTTTTGGTCATTTAATCTTAAAATAAATCCATAAATTAAATTATTAAAGCAGTGAAATGTAGTCATAGACTTCATGTGTTGGAAGAAAATATTTAATTTGAAGATTACAGAGCTAATGATGAATTTTTAAATATACCAATTGATTCTGTCAACAAATTTGTTTTACTTCCAATAGATGGCCATAAGATTGTGAACAAGCCATCAGCTTAAGAAGCAGCAACCATAAAGTATAAATAAAGAGTTGACAAAGTAAAGGAATTGAAAAAACTACTTGTGGTTGGTTTTTAATACTCTGTCACTTACATTTTATTTTTTCCGGGACTAGTTTCGGAAGCTGTTGCTTTCATTGTCAGCGTCGGTCGGATCATAGAGGTTGAGAATGAAAACAACAGCTTCCGAAACTAGCCCCTCAAAAAAATAAAATGTAAGTGGCAGTTTGTTAAAAAGCAACTACAGATGGTTTTTTAGGTAAATTGATGGAAATAATATCTTTCACACTGACCATGTTTAGGCTATGGCATTGAATTTTTCAATCTGGCTCTACTCATTCAAACCTTAGCCTACACAAGGCCAGTGTGGAAGAAATGATTATTTCCATCAATTTACCTGAATAACATAGTGGTTTAACTATGAAGCCTGGGACTTAAGTACTTACAGCATAGTAAGTCGTCACAAAAGGTGCATGTCTCATACCCGTAGTGGTCTACCAGGAAACGAAGGAATCATTTGGAGAATTTAATGGCCATAGTAGCTCAGTGGTTTAGAGCAACTGCACGGAGAGCGGGAGATCCGTGGTTCAAACCCCAGCTATGGCATTCAAGTTTTAAGTCTGGTTCTCTAGCACGCCTCGGTAGCGTGGTGGTAGCATGTCTGCCTCACGTTCAAGAGGTCCCGAGTTCGAATCTCGGTCAGGGTGAGTTACCTGGATAAGGTTTTTTCCTGGGGTTTTCCCTTATCCTGAAAGACGAATGTCAGGCAACTCTAAGCTCTATGGACCCAGGACTCATTTGAGCATCATTTCATTCATCGTCCGATATGACTTAATGTTGGAGGACGTAAATTAAAAAAAAAGAAAGACTAGCTCTACCCTTTCATAGTGCGTCCTACATACGGCTAGTGTGAAAGAACAATTAATTTTCAATTATAATTTAACATAGGTAAAGGAAGTGGAGGTCAAGATGTATAATAGGAAAGATGATGATCTTTTTTTTTTTTTTTTTTTTGCAATTTACGTCCTTCAACGTTAAGTCATATCGGATGATGAATGAAATGGGTGAAATGATGCTCAAATGAGTCCAGGGTCCATAGAGCTAAGTTACCCGACATTCATCTTTTAGGATAAGGGCAAACCCGGAAAAAGCCTTATCCAGGTAGCTCACCCTGACCGAGATTCGAACTCGGGACCTCTTGAACGTGAGGCAGACATGCTACCATCTTCGCTACCGAGGCGTGCAAAAGATGATGAAGCAATTGGTGGAATGCTGACGGGGGAAACTGGAGGACCCGGTGAAAACCCATCCCAGGGCCATGTTGTCCACCACAAATCTCACTTTGCGGTCACCTGGATTGAATCCAGACCGGATTGGTGAAAGCTAAGCGGTCTGACCACTAAGACATGGTTTGAAAAGTACAAGTTTTTGAAAATTCAAACTAATGATAAGAAAGCTTAAGAAAGTTAACTCCATAAAAACGTATTTGACCTAAATTGTGTTCTTTACTCATATCTACATTTTTTGTGTCGTATAGTTTTGTAATGGATTCCGACTCGTGGAGTTCAGGAGAATGAAAGGGCTGATATATTAGGATATAAAATTAAATAGAAAGAAATAGAAGCCATTTCATATGAAACAATTAAAAGGATTTTAAAGAAAAAAGTTAATGATAATTACAAATCTGGACTAACTGAAAAAAATTGGTAATTGAAATACTGAAGTACTGCTAAAATATCCCTCTGTAATTCTGGAATGGCCACGTCTAGGAAAACATCTCCATACTAACTTCTCCAAATTGTGTATTGTGCTTTCAATATACTCGTATAGAACATCTACAAAACTGCAGCTTTACAAAATTATCAATATATAATTTCTAAGTACTGGGAAGCCAGATGGAGAATGACTTCATTGTTGACTCCAGAGCATTAGTGACATACATACATTTTAGTGTAGCAAGAGTTTTTGTCTCTTATGCTGTACCAGTTATCAGCGACCACTCCCAGAAACCTCAATATTTTCTTTTCATTAGACATGAAGATATCTAGGTTCTAGGTAATCCTGGCACAAATTAATCCGCTGCTTATATTACGGACTGATAGTGGTGTTGGCTCCCTGGCCATTGTATCCTAGCCCTTATACGACCTTGACCTAATGTTCGGATTGTGTCTTCCATTCCTCTACCTCTTACTTCCTTGCCCTTCTCAACTATTTTTCTTTGATTTTGTCAGTAAATTTTCCCACCTCCTTTAATCTTTTCTCTCTTTTCAACGTAAGCATTTTTATTGTTACTATGTAAGCCCCTTTATTATCCCAGTTCTTATCCCATATTAATTTCCTCCAGTTTTCAATTTCTTTACACTCCACTACATAATGTTCTAAGCTTATTTTCTTTTCACATAGAATGCATTCCTTTGGTGAATCCCCTCTCAATATGGCTCCTTAACCAAGCTAAACCTTCCCTCTCATTGAAAGTATCCAACAGGTGATAATTTAATTAAAATGGTTAAGATTTGTTTCTCAGAAGTCAAAACTTTCACGTAAAGGGTAGTTTAGGTTGGAGGGATCTTCTTGAACATTTTGTGTTGCACCTTTGGTAGAGGTGATATGTGTATTGTTTAACGCCCGCTTTTACTACATACGACACCGCAGGCGGTGACACTGCTGATACATGAGATGAAGATGGAGCACCGGTGGAATGAGATGGCGGGGGAAACCGGAGGTCCCGGAGAAAACCTGCCCCAGCGCCATGTTGTCCACCACAAATCTCACTTTGAGGTCACCTGGGATCGAACCCTGGCCGCCTTGGTGAGAGCCAAGCGGTCTAACCACTGAGCCACGGCGTGGCCGGTTTGGTAGAGGAATGCCAACTTTGGTATTCAACTGAGTTTTGATTTTTGTATAGTATACCACAGGAGAGAAAGTCTCTGGGGCATGATATGCAGGGGGGGGGGTGAGAGGTTGCCACACCCTCCCTCGGTAGGGTGAGACCCCTTGCTAGTTCAGTTACAGACCATTCAAATCTTTCTGACAGCTTCTACTTTTGTGAATGAAACTTCTCGGTTTTAGTGTACAGAGTGAATAGGGCACATGCTTCTTTTTAATCATTCTGCTCCTTGTGTAGCATGCGTTCTCTGTCACACATTTGCTGTCCTTGTCCCACTGTGTAAGGCTGGCACATTCCTCTCAGGGACTTACTTTGCGTTGGTGAACAGTACATGGATATTTTTTGAAAAAATGCTCTCAGGGGAACCTCAAATCATGTATGAAATTTTTGGGTTGAATAATAATTTCATTTTGGTATGTGTACATACCTACTACAAAAAAAAAAAAAAAAAAAAAAAAAAAGAGTGAGAGAGGTTACATAAATGACTGCTGTTGGTGAAATACTTAACAATATTTGAAATTTTCATTCTTTAAATAGGAGTGTCCTGTTCCCCTTAACCGATTTTGAATCAAGCGTAATATGTATGAAATTACCTTGTGTACCATAGGTAGTGGTAGAGAAAGTAAAAGGTTATTTTCGAATGAAAGTACCGTATCTCTGAAAGAAATACACGTTGGAACAATTTTCACTGATTAGAATACACATAATGTAACTTCCAAAGAATGGGATATATGTGTATCAAAGGGAACTGTCACACAGCTGTATTCATTGGTTCAGAAGTAATCTCAGTGACTAAATACACAAGCCAAGACTTGTTGGCAACACATCATTACTACTGGATCATTAAGAATCCACCTATACCGAGAAACACAGACACGCATGGCTGGTTACTTCCTTGTCATGCACCGACATGTCCTCCCACATCGTTCTTCACCTTCGGACGGTACTTTCGGCCTTCGACCTCACCTCAGGCCTATCAAATCGTCCCCCTCCTGATGATCTAATGGGAGGAGAAACACGCGAACTGCATACTCGACTACGACGCCAATGCAAATGGACTATATACATATGTTTTTCAAGGCTAAGCTTGCTTGCTTCTACTGTGGACAGTAAAACGTTTGAATCGCTTTTGGAGAAATCAGGAATTAACTACCAAGATTAAGTTTATATTAATCATTCTTTCTTGTCGCCAAGAAAAATAGTTCTAAACGTACACAGAATGTGTCACTAAGCAGAACACTGACAGAACTCGCCTGTTCAGTAACACATAATGGGAACAATGGCAGTGAACTGAAATGTGTAGTGTTTAACGCCCGCTTTTACTACATACGGCACCGCAGGCGAACAATGACAGTGCTGTAGAAATATCTCAGCTAACAAAAATGTCTTGCCGCGTGCTGGGCGCCATTTCAGTAGTATAAGGGGTTAAAAAAAGATTCCCAAACGTATATTTAACATGACTTTATCCACTATAGGCTTAATTTATTTGCACATCTATTTTGCACAATAAACGGCAATAGAGTTCAGGTTTACTTTCTTCACCACCAGCCTAGCAGTTCACAAGTATTATATTTTACACAGATATTCGACGTCAAGATTCCATCGAAAATTGAAATACTAAATATAAATCGAAATACAAAAGTAACTACAAAAACAAATCAATAAAATTAAAAAAAAGATCCATACGTGTGTGTCTAAACAGTAAGGCCTCAACATCAACTATCACATCTTTAACAATTACAGCAAAAAAAAAAAAAAAAAAAAAAAAAAAAATGGTTAACTGCGTACGCTATAACAGGTTCCATTAAGCTATATCTCTGAGAAATACACGTGAACGTTATTTTCTCTACTATGTAGAGGAGATATTAGAAGACGTATGCTGTATTCTACCCAAAATTTAGATTCCAACATTTCAGCGGAAATACATGGGTCATTCAAAAATTAGTGGCAACACTGCCTACATTTGGCGCTATCAGCAGTAAATCATAAGCTGATAACAGGGGCGTAACGTTAGGGCCTGCAGTGCGGGCGGGCCCGGTATTTTAGGAGCCCGCAGAAAAAGAGAAAAAGCATATTCTCATTAATGAATATAACTATTTGAATATACACAGATATAAATTCTGAAATATGTATAAGATAAATAGTAAAGTTTAATGTCAGTATGCATAGAAAGTTAATGGTAAGATCATTCCAAACGGTTTCCTAGAATTGGTCAACGTTTAGTTGAGTTTAGCACAGCTGTGTGTGTTAACAATGCTTGTCCTTCACTACGAATTCTCTGATAACATTTGCATCATGTTTCTCTGTCGTCACAAACAAGCGGCGCATAGTTACAACAATGAAAATGAATACCAAAATATCACATTAGGCAGAAAAATATTCTTTATTGATGTGTAGAGTTCCTGATGTTGTAGTATGCACATTTTTTTAAAACATTTAACTTTTGTCACTCTTCTCATTCGACACAAATGTCAATTATACTTTAAGATGTGAATAACTGGCAGATGAATCAACAACCAACTCAGAACAATCGAAATCAGAACTAAAGAAAAGTAGGGACATATGGAAACAGGTCCTTGAGCGTATTGTGAATGTGACTTTAACTCTGGCATCCAATAATATAACTGTAATTGAAGTTATGTCAGTTACTGATCGGTTATACATTATATTTTAGGGGACCTGTATTTTAATTTTTGCAGGTGGGCCCGTATTGCGTACGTTACGTCTCTGGTTGATACCAATGAAAAATAAGAGCATCTAATGTTTGTTAGCTGTGAGTTTGAAGACAATAATTTTATTTAATAAGACATTTTTAGTAAGTTTAATTGTGGGCTGTTGTTTTTAGTGCTGTAAATATGTTTAGTAAATACGAACAAAGATGGTTCATTAAAATTGAGGTTGCAAGAGATATCAATGCTCGACAATACCATACAGAATTATTGGAAGCTTGTGGTAGACAGAATTTACCATATCGTACCGTGGCTAGGTAAGGTAGGCTGGCCATGGGAATCGAACCCGGACCCTCCGAATGCGGGCCACGGACGAAACGCATGAGCCATCCTGCTTGGTGCCGTTTGTCCATACATGTTTGCCCCTCTTTGGGAAACTATCCGTTACTCACCGTAGTTCACGATGGGAAATGCTGGTGGATATTTTGGCTGCGCCGTGGCTCAGTGGTTAGACAGCTTGGCTTTCACCAAGGTGGCCCGGGTTCGATCCCAGGCGACCGCAAAGTGAGATTTGTGGTGGACAACACGGCGCTTGGGGCGGGTTTTCTCCGGGAACTCCGGTTTCCCCCGCCATCTCATTCCGCCGGTGCTCCATCTTCATCTCATGTATCATCAGTGTCACCGCCTGCGGTGCCGTATGTAGTAAAAGCGGGCGTTAAACACTACACATTTCACATTGGTGGATACTTTGTTTTAATTTTTCAGGGTGTGTGAGCTTGTCTTATACACTAATTTATGCTGTAAGTTACCCCAGAGACAGAAATCGCAAGGGGTTAGGTTGGGGGACCGAAAGGGCTACAACTCTCTATTAGTAATTCAGTCCTGAAACAATTGTTCTCATCGAAAGATTGACTGTATGAGGTTGCAGAGTGTTGTTGAAAAAGGCAAAATCACCGTCCCTGTCTGTTAATTCTCTAAAAGAAAGGGAGAAATTGTATTTACGTATGTACGGGCGTGAACTATTGACCCGGGGGGGGGGGGGGAAGCGGACCTGTTTCTCTTTCTCCGCTACATGAGAGTCTGGAAAGCCTAGCTATTACTGAAATGCTTGTTATAAGAATCATTATAAACAGTAACAATCTGTTTATTGGAGCAGGATTATATAACAGTATTATACTTACAAGTTAATTTTTCTCATGTTTTTCTGAGGCATTTGTCGTGGTTACGCTATATACAGATATGGTTCATCTTTCTGAAGAAATAACTACTTACAGTTAAGGAGAAGATGAAACCTGTTTCAGTATGCTGAATAAAGTTCGTCTTTCCCTGTAATATAAGTACAGCGCTATCATTTGCACGAGACTGCACTGTTTACAACTATCACTACTATAATGATACTTTCTGTTACGAAATAAAAGAACACCTTTCACAGCACCTAACCTCTCAATATTACTCACTTCACTCTGTTACTATCGATCAAGAAACAACTGACTCCTGTATTAAAGGCACAGATTAATACATTAAAGGCCTTTGCGAGTCACTTGTTATTTGTCAACAATTGAATGTCAGTGCAGTTTACCAGAGATGCTACGCACTGTTGCCATTTTTTTTTTCTCAGTGAGTGAGACTTCCACAATTTTTACGAGGAAAACGATAACTGGTATTCAATTAGCTAGTTAGAATTTATCAGTTTCTTGTCAATTTTGAAATCTGTATTTATTATTTCTTTTATTTAGTTAAATAGGGACAAGTGGATGTTCCAATAACATTTTCCAGGACACCGGGACATTTCTTTACCTGACAACGCTAGTTTTGATGGGGAACTTAAAGCTGCCATTTTCAGGAGTGTAAAGATACATTAGTCATAGTACTGTATAGTCATGTTTTTCTCTGAAAACTGCAAGTCACATGCATTTTCCCATAAATGCATGTTAATTCCATGTCACGTAAATAAAACTACCGCCGCCGAGTAACAGCTGCAGAAACTGGCGTCGTTACAAATGACAATCGTGTTGGAAGATAGGCAGCAACTACCACGAAAGATATTCTCTTGTTTCTGACGTGTGACTGGAATCTGTTGTATACGCTTCAGCCTTGAATGACGTCATCTTGTAAACACATGTTAACATGCTTGTTTTTGTCGTGAACAATTGTATTACATACAATTTTATGTCTCCACTTTCACAAGCTTTATATGTAATGCTTTACTTTCTCATTTATTCACCTTGTCAGCCAGGGAAAACAACGAAAAATCCATGGTCAGAGGGACGGGACAAGGAATAAAACCCAGGTTCTCCCAAATGAGAGCCGTGGAACATCTCGCTTGGGGCCAAATGTGCAATGAGTTCTCGATTAACAAAAGTAGGTAGAAGAAAAAAAAACTTCGTTAAGGGGAGTGAGTAAAGAAAGTTATATGGTGGGTGGAGTGCGCATCGAAGGATTTAAGATAGTTGCCAACCTCTCTCCGAGAAAGTGAACACCTTCACTTCAGTTCACCTATCTTTTTCGATGGCTGTCTCAGGGCTCTAAGTGTTGGCGTTGCATGACAGGGAACCTGCTCTCTGTAATTCAGGTTCCCAGCCTACCAGGGGATATGTAAGGCCACGGGGGAGGAGAGGCGGTTGTACGAGCTGTCACCGAGGAGTTTCAATCTGTAGCTATTAGGAACATTCCCTCTACTGTCAAGTCTCCTCAGGACCGGCCACTGTTAGTATCCTCTCACCTCACTCCTTCCTTACGGGGAAACCCTCCGTTAGGAATATAGCTACAAAAGATAATCTATACGTCAAGGTTCTAATTTACCTTACCGTTTCCTGTCGAAGAGTTATAGAATCATCAAGTACGTAAAATATTATACGTGGTGCATTTTAGTGAAAGCTCTATAAATTAAGGAAATGTGTAAAATACAAGTAGATATTATTATTATTTATTATTCAATTTTTGTATTCCTATTTTACTCATAGGTATATTAGGAATATAGCTTACAAATTTATGAATATAGGGGAAATGCGGCCAGTACCGCACAGTGCCCAGTACCGCACGGTGTCAGTATCTCGTAGTTGCCGATAGATAAGAAGTTCATGATGTATATTTAGACAAACAACTATCTTTGTTACCTCCTTTGTTTTCCTCCTCTTTGACCGCTGAATCAGAAGTTATTTTACAGAGAAGTATAGTGAACTGGAGCTGTGCTGTTAATAACTTGTTGACATTGCTGCTGCCTTGTCCGGCGAAGAACTAATTAAGTATTTGTACTCATATTATTTGGTATTAAGTAGACTACACAAACACAAAATACAGTGTCGGTTTAAAAGAATCGGACCGTGCTATGACGTTATATATACGTACGTGTGAGTTGCTCAGTACCGTACGATGGCAATTTTCCCAGTACCATACGTGAAGGTATATTTTTATCCCCTGAAATTGCATTCACATTAGATTAATTTTTGACTATAGGCATTGCTGACAACATGGAGGCTAAAAAGAAAGGAAATAGAAGAAAATATGAAACAAACAATAAAGAATGTGATGGAAGAATCAATGAGCCTGGGAGTAGCAATATATGTTGCTGAAACATTAACATCGACTCTGTATAAGTAGATGTTGCAGGAAAAGGCACAAAAACAAAATAACAAACCAATATCAAAGGGACGCAAGACTAACGTTAAGAAAACTATAAATAGAAAACCTAGCTCTAACTCTGTGCAGACAGAAACTGGAAATAGTGAAGAGCCTTAGAAGACTAAAAGAAAATTAAATTTTGGAACCAAAACCAGTGTCGATTGAAGTGTTCTAGGAGTATCATTTGTTTAGAAATCACAGACGAGGTTTGGGTTCAGTGTATATCGTGCAAGGATTCGACACACACTGCATGCACAGGGCAAAAAACATTTATTTTTATGGATCTGATCCCTGTGTTTAAAAGAATGTTTCATTAGTTCTAAGACATTTTTATTTTGATGTTATAATCTCTAGAGAACGTTTTGAAAAATATATTATGTTACCGTGTTCTGTTTTTAACTAAAAAATACAGTAATTATGATAATAATTATCTTGTGATTTATTATGCAGTTCCTTTTCCTTTTATTTAGCAATATGTATTTATTTACGTCTGTCCGGTACTGGGAAACACCTTTTGAGATGCGCAGTTATCACTAATATTTACTTTAGTGTTAAACAGTCAAAATGACACGCGTTTATGAATGTTCATTACTAATGCCGTTTCTGTATGTTATTAGCTTCATGATAATGGCACGCGCTACTTGTTCTCTATTGCATTTTCTTTAAAGCTTGAAAAAACTTAGGTGTGCGGTACTGGGCGCATCTCCCCTAATATATTAAAAAACAAAACAAAACAAAAAAAAAAAACACAACAAAATTCAATATCAAGCTGACAAACATTAAACATCAAGATGAATCATTTAACTTCAGAAATATTTTGTTTAGGAAGGCCATGAAATATTGATAAGGTTTGTAATTCATAAAAATATGTGTAAGTGGTTTTCAAAAAGTGTAACCAAAGGTTTGAAGCAATAATTCAAGTTCGTATCTTTCAAAACAGAAAAACGGGCAATCAAATAAAATGTGAGAGACATCTTGAAGATGATTTCCACAAATACAATCAGATGTGGATTTGATTTTTGAATCAAAATACGTAAGCTGAAAATTTGCCATGTCCAGTTAACAATTGAGTGAGAACATAGGATTAACGAATTTACATTAATGTCTGTCAGAAATCGTTGGGAAATATAAAACCTTAGTCAAAACACGACAATCACTTTTTAACCAGGCGTTGATGATAATCTCCTTTAATGTTTGCCTCAATGTAGATAGAATAAACATTGGTACGATTAGTTTGTAAACGAAGCAATGTAAAAAGTAATATGAGTGCTACATATAGGAGTTCCCTCCCTTTTGTTTTCGGTAGCGCACCCCTCTAAATGATTCCACAGAAACACTCTGTCACACAATTGACACTTTATTTTCCTCAAAGTCTGGGATTTCCTTTAGGAAGCAGTCACACCTCATTTTTATTTCCATGAATGGACTCGGGCTACCGAACTATCTGTAGTACAACTGTACCTACAAGAAAAGTGCACGGAGGGGGCTACACCTGTGGAAGAACTTTTGTGTATCTGTGCCTTATGGGGCCCCCTCGGCAACGTTAAATCATATCGGCCGACGAACGAAATGTTCAAATGAGTACAGGGTACATAGAGCTTAGAGTTATCAGACATTCATCTTTCAGGATAAGAGAAAACCTCCAACGTTAAGTCATATCGGACGATGAATGAAATGATGTTCAATTGAGTACAGGACACATAGAGCTTAGAGCTACGAGATATTTATCTTTCAGGCTAAGAGAAAACCTCCAACGTTAAGTCATATCGGACGATGAATGAAATGATGTTCAAATGAGTGAAGGGTACATAGAGCTTAGAGTTATCAGACATTTATCTTTCAGGATAAGAGAAAACCTCCAACGTTAAGTCATATCGGACGATGAATGAAATGATGTTCAATTGAGTACAGGGTACATAGAGCTTAGAGTTACCAGACATTCATCTTTCAGGATAAGAGAAAACCTCCAACGTTAAGTCATATCGGACGATGAATGAAATGATGTTCAATTGAGTACAGGGTACATAGAGCTTAGAGTTACCAGACATTCATCTTTCAGGATAAGAGAAAACCTCCAACGTTAAGTCATATCGGACGATGAATGAAATGATGTTCAATTGAGTACAGGGTACATAGAGCTTAGAGTTACCAGACATTCATCTTTCAGGATAAGGGAAAACCTCCAACGTTAAGTCATATCGGACGATGAATGAAATGATGTTCAAATGAGTACAGGGTACATAGAGCTTAGAGTTACCAGACATTCATCTTTCAGGATAAGGGAAAACCTCCAACGTTAAGTCATATCGGACGATGAATGAAATGATGTTCAAATGAGTACAGGGTACATAGAGCTTAGAGTTACCAGACATTCATCTTTCAGGATAAGGGAAAACCTCCAACGTTAAGTCATATCGGACGATGAATGAAATGATGTTCAAATGAGTACAGGGTACATAGAGCTTAGAGTTACCAGACATTCATCTTTCAGGATAAGAGAAACCTCCAACGTTAAGTCACATCGGATGATGAATGAAATGATGTTCAAATGAGTACAGGGTACATAGAGCTTAGAGTTACCAGACATTCATCTTTCAGGATAAGAGAAAACCTCAAACGTTAAGTCATATCGGACGATGAATGAAATGATGTTCAAATGAGTACAGGGTACATAGAGCTTAGAGTTACCAGACATTCATCATTCAGGATAAGAGAAACCTCCAACATTAAGTCATATCGGACGGTGAATGAAATGATGTTCAAATGAGTACAGGGTACATAGAGCTTAGAGTTACCAGACATTCATCTTTCAGGATAAGAGAAACCTCCAACGTCACGTCATATCGGACGATGAATGAAATGATGTTCAAATGAGTACAGAGTACATAGAGCTTAGAGCTACCAGACATTCATCTTTCAGGATAAGAGAAAACCTCCAACGTTAAGTCATATCGGACGATGAATGAAATGATGTTCAATTGAGTACAGGGTACATAGAGCTTAGAGTTACCAGACATTCATCTTTCAGGATAAGAGAAAACCTCCAACGTTAAGTCATATCGGACGATGAATGAAATGATGTTCAATTGAGTACAGGGTACATAGAGCTTAGAGCTACCAGACATTCATCTTTCAGGATAAGGGAAAACCTCCAACGTTAAGTCATATCGGACGATGAATGAAATGATGTTCAATTGAGTACAGGGTACATAGAGCTTAGAGTTACCAGACATTCATCTTTCAGGATAAGAGAAAACTTCCAACGTTAAGTCATATCGGACGATGAATGAAATGATGTTCAATTGAGTACAGGGTACATAGAGCTTAGAGCTACCAGACATTCATCTTTCAGGATAAGGGAAAACCTCCAACGTTAAGTCATATCGGACGATGAATGAAATGATGTTCAATTGAGTACAGGGTACATAGAGCTTAGAGCTACGAGATATTTATCTTTCAGGATAAGAGAAAACCTCTAACGTTAAGTCATATCGGACGATGAATGAAATGATGTTCAAATGAGTGAAGGGTACATAGAGCTTAGAGTTATCAGACATTTATCTTTCAGGATAAGAGAAAACCTCCAACGTTAAGTCATATCGGACGATGAATGAAATGATGTTCAATTGAGTACAGGGTACATAGAGCTTAGAGTTACCAGACATTCATCTTTCATGATAAGAGAAAACCTCCAACGTTAAGTCATATCGGACGATGAATGAAATGATGTTCAATTGAGTACAGGGTACATAGAGCTTAGAGTTACCAGACATTCATCTTTCATGATAAGAGAAAACCTCCAACGTTAAGTCATATCGGACGATGAATGAAATGATGTTCAATTGAGTACAGGGTACATAGAGCTTAGAGTTACCAGACATTCATCTTTCAGGATAAGAGAAAACCTCCAACGATAAGTGATATCGGACGATGAATCAAATGATGTTCAAATGAGTACAGGATACATAGAGCTTAGAGTTACCAGACATTCATCTTTCAGGATAAGGGAAAACCTCCAACGTTAAGTCATATCGGACGATGAATGAAATGATGTTCAAATGAGTACAGGGTACATAGAGCTTAGAGTTACCAGACATTCATCTTTCAGGATAAGGGAAAACCTCCAACGTTAAGTCATATCGGACGATGAATGAAATGATGTTCAAATGAGTACAGGGTACATAGAGCTTAGAGTTACCAGACATTCATCTTTCAGGATAAGGGAAAACCTCCAACGTTAAGTCATATCGGACGATGAATGAAATGATGTTCAAATGAGTACAGGGTACATAGAGCTTAGAGTTACCAGACATTCATCTTTCAGGATAAGAGAAACCTCCAACGTTAAGTCACATCGGATGATGAATGAAATGATGTTCAAATGAGTACAGGGTACATAGAGCTTAGAGTTACCAGACATTCATCTTTCAGGATAAGAGAAAACCTCAAACGTTAAGTCATATCGGACGATGAATGAAATGATGTTCAAATGAGTACAGGGTACATAGAGCTTAGAGTTACCAGACATTCATCATTCAGGATAAGAGAAACCTCCAACATTAAGTCATATCGGACGGTGAATGAAATGATGTTCAAATGAGTACAGGGTACATAGAGCTTAGAGTTACCAGACATTCATCTTTCAGGATAAGAGAAACCTCCAACGTCACGTCATATCGGACGATGAATGAAATGATGTTCAAATGAGTACAGAGTACATAGAGCTTAGAGCTACCAGACATTCATCTTTCAGGATAAGAGAAAACCTCCAACGTTAAGTCATATCGGACGATGAATGAAATGATGTTCAATTGAGTACAGGGTACATAGAGCTTAGAGTTACCAGACATTCATCTTTCAGGATAAGAGAAAACCTCCAACGTTAAGTCATATCGGACGATGAATGAAATGATGTTCAATTGAGTACAGGGTACATAGAGCTTAGAGCTACCAGACATTCATCTTTCAGAATAAGGGAAAACCTCCAACGTTAGGTCATATCGGACGATGAATGAAATGATGTTCAATTGAGTACAGGGTACATAGAGCTTAGAGTTACCAGACATTCATCTCTCTGGATGAGGGAAAACTCTGGAATAATAACTCAACTTCACCTAGTGTTGAAGTCGGAATCACTTGAGCGTAAGCCAGACACGCTACTGCCTATGCTACAGAGACGGGTATGTAATTTCTTGATCAGATGAAGTGGAATTGTTTTAATAGGATCATTGATTATAATGAATTGACCGGATACCGTTGATATTATTGGAACAATTAATTTTCCAAACAGTCTCTGATCTGCTTCACATTCATGTAAAATTTCCGCTTAATACAAGTATAATTTTCATTGCAAGAAACATGAATGGTCACAATTATTTATGATAATTTTAAATATAAATAAAATGCTCTGTATTGATTACAGCTAAGAGAAATTTCACATTGCACCTAGAAACAATCTTTCGTAAGAATGGTTTGTATGATAATCAGATCTGTTTGGTTTTCTAGAGTTTCGGAATGTCTAAAGTGGTAAATTGAAGACGTGAAATGAAAAAGGTCTTTGAGTGTCATATTTGAGGAAAAATGAGTTTAAAGTATACTAGGTAATTAATAATAATAATTTTAGTGTTAATGTGCCTCCAGCGCAAAATGGAGCGGTTTAAAATTTACATAATACGGACGAAATTGTTCTACTAGTGACACATGCATTTGAATCAAATTCCATTCCATATTTTTTCCCACGTGACATCTTTCTCTTTTACACTCACCGCATCCGTCCTCTTATTTCCACGATATCCTTACACTTCGTCACCAATTCAATTAACAGTTCTTTCTCCAACGATAAGAAATCTGTCCCACGGCATCTCTTGCAATTTTGTTCACCCGCCATTTTTTACAGATACGTGCAGACGAAAATGAAAACAAAACCACATCGCACTACGTTCATAAAATAATACGACTCATCCATAGCCTTCTATAGTTGTAGTATTTACAAGTCTCTTGGCGTTATAACGTCTTTGTTAACATTTTCAGAAAACAGGTTGGTGAAATGCAAGAATTTTAACAGTAGTGTTAGCGCTGTGACAAATTTTACCTAACATTTGTTAACGTCGATTTTAACATCTGTTGGTGAAATCGGACATTAGAGTCTGTTTTATGTTATTGGGGTTGATGTGTGGATCCCAAAACTTCAAAATTTGTAACGTAACAATTGTAAGAGCGCTAAGAAAACTTCACCAACCTGTTTTATGAAAATGTTAACAAACCTGTCTTAACGCTAAGAAACTGGTAAATATCACAGCTATAGAAGGCTATGGATGAGTTGTATTATTTTCTGAACGTACTGCGATGCGCTTTTGTTTTCATTTTCGTTTGCACGTATCTGTAAAAAATGGCGGATAAAGAAAATCATAAACAAAAGCCGTGAAACAACTTTGTCATTGATGGAGACAGAATTGTTAATTGAATTGGTGACGAAGCATTAGGATATCGTGGAAAATATAATGTAAAAGAGAAAGATGTCACGTGGGAAATAATTGGAAACAAATTTAATTCAAATGTATGTCATTACTAGAAACACAGAACATCTTCTTCAGTATTACGTAAATTTAAAACGAGGAGCGAAGAAGGACAAGTGACGAGTGACTTGAACGTTTCAAGACGGGAGGTGGACAGTGTATTATCCACATAATTCAGTGAATTATAAAATCGCAAAGTTATTAATACCTGAAGCAAAGGCGACATCGTCATATACCTTTCTAGGCATGTTCTAACTCAGTATTACGTAAATTTAAAACGAGGAGCGAAGGACAAGTGACGACTGACTTGAACGTTTCAAGACGGGAGGTGGACAGTGTATTATCCACATAATTCAGTGAATAATAAAATCACAAAGTTATTAATACTTGAAGCAATGGCGAGATCGGCATATTCCTTTCGATGCATGTTCTAACTCAGTATTACGTAAATTTAAAACGAGAAGCGAAGAAGCACAAGTGACGAGTGACTTGAACGTTTCAAGACGGGAGGTGGACATTGTATTATCCACATAATTCAGTGAATTATAAAATCGCAAAGTTATTAATACTTGAAGCAATGGCGAGATCGGCATATTCCTTTCGATGCATGTTCTAACTCAGTATTACGTAAATTTAAAACGAGGAGCGAAGAAGGACAAATGACTTGAACGTTTCAAGACGGGAGGTCGACAGTGTATTATCCACATAATTCAGTGAATTATAAAATCGCAAAGTTATTAATACTTGAAGCAAAGGCGAGATCGGCATATTCCTTTCGATGCATGTTCTAACTCAGTATTACGTAAATTTAAAACGAGGAGCGAAGAAGGACAAGTGACTTAAAAGTTTCAAGACGGAAGGTGGACAGTGTATTATCCACATAATTCAGTGAATTATAAAATCGCAAAGTTATTAATACTTGAAGCAAAGTCGAGATCGGCATATTCCTTTCGATGTATATTCTAACTCAGTATTACGTAAATTTAAAACGAGGAGCGAAGAAGGACAAGTGACTTAAACGTTTCAAGACGGGAGGTGGACAATGTATTATCCACATAATTCAGTAAATTATAAAATCGCAAATTTATTAATACTTGAAGCAAAGGTGAGATCGACATATTCCTTTCGATGCATGTTCTAACTCAGTATTACGTAAATTTAAAACGAGGTGCGAAGGACAAGTGACGAGTGACTTGAACGTTTCAAGACGGGAGGTAGACAGTGTATTATTCACATAATTCAATGAATTATAAAATCGCAAAGTTATTAATACTTGAAGCAAAGGCGAAATCAGCATATTCCTGTCGATACATGTTCTAACTCAGTATTACGTAAATTTAAAACGAGGAGCGAAGAAGGACAAGTGACGAGTGACTTGAACGTTTCAAGACGGGAGGTGGACAGTGTATTATCCACATAATTCAGTGAATTATAAAATAGCAAAGTTATTAATACTTGAAGTAAAGGCGAGATCGGCATATTCCTTTCGATGCATGTTCTACCTCAGTATTACGTAAATTTAAAACGAGGAGCGAAGAAGGGCAAGTGACTTGTGACTTGAACGTTTCAAGACGGAAGGTGGACAGTGTATTATCCACATAATTCAGTGAATTATAAAATCGCAAAGTTATTAATACTTGAAGCAAAGGTGAGATCGGCATATTCCTTTTGATGCATGTTCTAACTCAGTATTACGTAAATTTAAAACGAGGAGCGAAGAAGGGCAAGTTACTTGAACGTTTCAAGACGGGAGGTGGACAGTGTATTATCCATATAATTCAGTGAATGATAAAATCGCAAAGTTATTAATACTTGAAGCAAAGGCGAGATTGGCATATTCCTTTCGATGTATGTTCTAACCTCTCTTGTACTTCCGCAGTAAGCTTCATAACAACTTGTTTCGACAGTCTATACCTCTGCCTGATAGCTCCTCAAAATCATTTCTCCTCATAGGCCGTACTCTATTACGAATACCATTTAGACGGTCTTAAATATAGCAAATCGACATCAACAGTTGCGTTCATGCCCGCTATGTTGACTTTTTACAATTGTTAAGGACTTAACATCAGAAATTTGGCTTGTTTGTTTAACAAGAGATTTAACACGCGTGTTAAACTAACACTTGTTGGTGAAATGCAATTTTTGTTATAACTATTGTTAAATCCGTGTTAAGTCTTAACATCTGTTGGTAAAATCGGGCATTAAAGTATTTTTTGTTTAAGTATTTAGTTTGTTTGCATACAAAGCGCAGTGGAATGTGCCTGAGAGGTAAATACGGATGATGAAGAATTGGCAGGACTGGCCAACGAGTCGACGAGTCAGCCTCTACCCAGGTAAATGTTCCATACATCTCATGTTACATTTACCTCAATTGTTGCCGTCCCTTTAAATTATACGTTGTTGTATAGGAACAATGCACCACGAATTATGAGCACTCCATTGTGGAAAGTTAAATAACTTCCACAGTAAACGGCTCTTCCAGGAAGAAATACCGTCGCAAGGAGTGTTTGTCGTCGTTCAATTAATTTTGGAAAAGGGACAGTTTCAATAAATCACACGCGGTGATGGTGATTCAAAGGAAAACCATTGAGTATAATAGGCGGTTTACTGGAATCAAAGTTTCTCTGAAATCAAACGAAAGGAATTTCAGTTTCTTTCAAGGTCCTCTCTGTTTATAGTGAAAATAAAAACATGCATTGTTTTCTTATTAACACACCCATATTTTTTAAGATTTTCAAAGAAAACTAAAGCTAAGATACAAACTATACAGTTAAACACAATAAAGCATGTGTATATCTTCTAGTAATCAATAAAATAACAAATAACATTGTTACATTTCAACTACTAACTGAATTGTTTACTGTGCATATTCCAAAATTTTACAATTTGCAACTTAAGGGTATGTATGACTGAAATTTCATGAAAATCGTGAAACTAACGACTTTTTTATTTTAATTCTATAAAATAATTTAGACATTCCCGAATGTGAAAAATGCATAATTTGTCTCCGAACGCCATTTTTAAATGCTTATTTAAATGTCGGTGGCCTTTAAACTCTGTCAGAGTCACGCCCTCTTTTGCTACATCCACATTCTTTGTCTGTTTTCCGTTCTTAAATTTTCAATTCAAGAAAAGAAAAATAAGGCTTTCAGACAAAATAGTTCCTAAAATGTTGCCAATATATCAGAGGCTGGCTTCTACAACGTTACTAGAGAGGTGCAAAACAGGAAAAACACAGAATGCCAATGAATCTTTGCATCATGTCATATGGAATAAGTGCCCAAAGGAAGTTTTCATATCAAAACAAAAATTGGATCTTGCTGTTATTAAAAGCATCAGTGAGTTTAACATGGATAGTCTTAAGTCATTGGAGCTGCAGCGAAATATCAGAGGTGAAAGTGTAGTAGACTCAGCAAGGAAAACTTCAGTGCAGCGAGATCAGACTCGTATGCTGCAAAGCAAGAAGCGAAGTTGTGCAGAAGAAAAGCAACATCTCAAGAAGAGAAAGCTAGAAAAAGCAGCAACAGAGGAGAGGAAAAAGAAATTTGAGGGTCCAACCTATCAGCCTGGTGGATTTTAATGTGAGTTATGCAATCAAATCTTTAATCGCTGTTTTCTCAATGTTCATATTTTCAGCATTTTTCTTCCTGTAAAATGCTCCTTGCGATGTAGTTTTTGTACTAAATTCATGAAATTTCCTACACAGGTTCAGAATGTCACGAGGAATGGAAATTGCCCTAGGTTTTATTGTGAAATATATATAAGCATATATTTTTAATTTTCAAACACAAAACTTACAGTTTTTTTAGACAAAAAAGAATATTTGTAAATTAAAAAAAATTGTGACCTAAACTAAAGGAGACACAGAAAAACCCAGAGCAATTTCAAAAAGTATGTGTATTATGAACATAGGGTTAAAATATTAGACCAAAATTCAAAATATTTTGTCGTAAGGGACTTTTTTAGTGACGTAACAAAAACATACAAAATTTATCATAATTTCTAAACTGCTGGAGAAAAATGGTTTACATTTAGGTTGTAACATGTTTACAATATACTACACCTATGGTGTAAATTTGAAAAAGCTAGAATTATTAGTCCAGAATTTGAAAATTTCAGTCATACATACCCTTAAGGCTTCTTTAAAACGTTTTCAGGCCTCCGGGTTGACCTACATAGTAGGCCATTCCCTGATCACGCCGGTTGTACTGGCCTGCCCTGGGAGTTGCCAACTGGTAAATAGAACGGACCCTGCCCTCTGCATTGTCGTGACGTCTTTGGTCAGCTTCCTGTCTCCTCTTGCCTCATCCTTCCTCCCGGAGCTTAGCTACAATAAAGCAAAGGCTCGGCGTCGAATCCCCTCTATAGTAATCCTAATATAACAAAAGGGGTTTGTAAGAGTGCACGGAGGTGCCACGTGGGAATATTTAAGATCCATTTTTGTTTAAGAATAATGATATAAAATATTATTACGAGTGATTAAAATGTAATACACTGCCTGTTTGGGGGTGACCGATCGAAATAAAAATGCCAGGGGGCACCCGGGTTTGAACCGGGGACCTCTCGATCTGCAGTCGAATGCTCTACCACTGAGCTATACCCCCACGATGATATGTCAGTGCTAAATGTTTGAGATATCCTACATACTTACAACCTACGCTAACACCTACGTTATCTCTCGACGATACACTGAACCCACTTCATGTCAGTTACAAAGCTACGTCACTGTTTCTGGGTCTAGGTCGAAGTAACTCAAGAGAAAGTGACATATACTAGTGATAAAGTGTTATTTACACAGGTGGCGTTTAGTTCCTCATTTACACGACATCTCTATTCATTCTCTATTCACTGCTATCTTTCTCTGCTTTTCATCAAACAGTTTGATGCAGCAATTTCACCGAAAGTACACGTTTGAGATTTACTGAATTCTAAAGTAGCTATTCATGCATCAAGTACGGAGGTTAAGGCTTTAGTAGAAGAAATAAGTTAGTCAAAATATTAGACGAGTCCGCGGAAGTGGTACATTCAGTACCTTAGAGTAAAACCTCTCTTATGACAAGGTTCGGTGCAAAACCTGAACGGGGATTACACTGGGCAACAAAAAATAATTTTTGACTGTTTCGAGCACTTCATGAGGCAATTCCTACTAATTTTGGGTTGAGAAACACAAATTTGACTATGAAAAAATGCTATTAGCTCTAGTTTCTACGTTTTAATTACATACATGCTAACAACAATGAAACTGCATTTGATTTTTTTTTAACTGGTAATTACATGCTAAGAGCAGGGGCGGCTCCTCCATAAGGTTGCAGATTTGCGCTACACCCACTGATTCTGAATATACAACAGGTGCATTTTGCACATTAAAGCTGTACTTGTTTGCATTGTTTTATATACAAACATGTTTCAATTACGCTTATCGTCTGTAGCTGCCCATGACCGCAGAAGTCGAAATAAACAGTGATTAGCTGTAGGAGCCGCAGGTTTGCAGCGAAGAGTTAACCTAACATTTTGCCCAAATGTAGGCTCTCTGAGGGGATTGCGGGAAGGTGAAGAGATGGGAGTGGCTTCTTATACATTGCTTAAATGGAGGTTTATAAACCTAGCTCCTCCTACTCTTAGCAACGGCTATAGCGTGACCTTCAGGCTTAGCTTCTTTGTGCTCTGCTTTTCGAACACAGGGAGAATTTAATTAAATGCATGGAGGTTATTCAGAAGAGAGCTCTGTTAAACAACAACGCCACACTTGTTCAGGCTTCTGGGTTTATGGCCACTTTGAAAGATTATAATTTTGTATTCTGGCTGTCTTTCTTTTACAAGATCATGCCACATGTGGACATTTTGTACAATCAGCTGCAGAAACGAGACTGCAATGCAACGTTTGCCATCGCCCAGCTAAACGCATTTAAAAGTGAAGTGCAAAAGGTAAGAAATAGCGTGGATATCGAGGAACACGAAGAAACTGCAATTAAGAGGAGAAGAATAGAAGATCATGATGTGAAAAGAAGAGAAGCTCTTGAAGTATGTGACATTCTTAGAGAAGCAAAGGACAGATTTAGCTTCACGGGACATCTGGTAGCCTCAACTTTGTTTCATCAAGAAAATTTCTAAGACATTTCCAAAGGATTCCATTAGAGAAACAATAAGGTTCTATCCTTTTATCATTGGAACAAAAATTCGTAGAGAACTGACTGTAATTTACAGTCGAGAGGAATTTCGTGGAATGTCCGGCGCTTTGTGCTTGATGGACTTCAATAAGGAAAACAATTTATGTGCTACATTCAGCGAATATGTCAAACTCCTCTGAGTACTGTTAACCATGCCAATGTCTACCGCTGAAGCAGAATGCTGTTTCTCAACTTTAAAAAGAATAAAAACTTTCCTTAGGAACACAATGTCACAGGACCGATTGTCAGCATTAGCAATGCTTTCAATTGAGAGAGATTTTGTTATGAAGATCAGCGACTTCAACGCAAAAGTTATCGATAGATTCGCCAGAACAAAGGAGAGTAGAGCAGAGAATCTGTATAAATAGGTGAGTCACTACTACTCTGTATTTTATTTTTCATTTGTGCACCACCAATAATTTAACCCACCAGCCGCCACTGATCCACGCATACCCTGGGAGAAACCTCATTGCCTTACCCTGAGACACACATTATATTGCTTCAAACTGTAGCCCCAACGTAGAACTATTTGCTTGCCAATATATTACCTTCAGAATCATTTGGTCGTCTTTTAGCTTGCCTCTTGTGATGGAGTTCCGCAGAATCCCTATACAAAGACCAAGCATTACTTCATTCCAACGGTCCTGATATCTTTGTTCCATAACAGAAATGTCCTAATGGAATCTCTCCCCATGTTCATCACTAACAGCTCCACAACTAGGAGGGAAAAAGTCTAGGTGGGAATGGAGAAAATGGATCTTAAGGGACATGTTGCATCCTGCAGGAGCACTGTCACCAAATGCTTGTAATCCTTGTTTCACATAAGCTTGTCCCGTATCTCTTAACGGTCACGTGACCTAATCACCTCTCATTGGCTGCTGTTGTGGTAAAGACTGTCGTGCGATAAAAATTAGTTCGTTATTTAACATCGTGATATACCTTTATATGTTGGAAGAGAATTGTCAAATTTATATTTTCGTAACTGTTTGAATTAAATATATTACACAACAGAGTTGATTTATCTGAAATGTATATTAATTCTTAAACGAAGTAAAGAGGAGGTTCCTTTGCTCTCAAGCACATTGCACGATAGCACGTGATTTAGCGCTAGTGATGACATATTTATTTATATGACTTTTATCACTGACATTATTTTGAACTGGATTAGTCATATATCGCCATTCCACGGTGCGTTGTGCCGAGAGGGAAAGCTAAATTATTTTATTGATCGTTTATTGCGCGTGTACTTATTATATGTATAATGGCAGAGTCTACCACCAGTTTTTCGCTGAAGTATCGCAAGGGTAAATCTTTACAAACAGGCGGAAAAGGAATTATGGTGCATGTGTTTAATGCACTCACAGAGAAGAATCCGTCTTTGTCAGTGAGAGAAGTTGAACAGCTGTCCTCTGAAGTTACAGGTGTGAGTGTTAGATGCGTAGGAACATCGCGAAAACAGGAAAACTTACCACTCCTGGCAAAAGCAGGAATAAACAAAGTGCGTGCTCGGAGAAAATACCTGAAAAGTGTTGTGCGTCGTCATGTGCATAGTTTTTTTTTTTCTTTAGAAACGAACTCCCTAACATAAATAACATTTCGTCTGCTGTAAATGAGGATGCAGATTCGCCAAATTTCAGCAGATTGCTTATACAGCTGGGGTTTGTGAATGAAAAAAGAGGCATGAAAAATGTGCTAAAAACAGAGTCGATATTGCTATGGGTTATGGACAGTCAGACTGTACCGAGAAAAAAGTCGCAAAATATACTACCTTGACGAGACTTGGGAGAATGAAGAACACACGAAAAGTAAGATATGGCGTGACACGACTTTTAAGGCTGAAAGACAAGCATTTTTGCAAGGCATGTGTGCTGGTTTAAAAAATCCCAGTGGAAAAGGCCGAAGGCCTTTCATTATAAACTTGTTTCAGTTACATTGCTCAGTCATTCTGTTTCAACTTGCTCAGTTTCATTATAAACTTGTATTTTTGCTTGCCTTCATATTCTTATTTGTATGATTTTATCTATCTTCCTGGAAATTATTATGACGTTTACTGCAGGTTTCATTGTGACGGGAAGGCACCGCCTATGGCCGATGGCACGAAAGCATTAGCCAATTAGGGCGAGGGGGAAAGTAGTTGAACGCGGAGTGATACATGTCAACGGGGCAAGGTTATATGAAAATATAGATTAGTTGTCATTTCTCTTGTTACCTAAAAATCCACGAACAACACCCTTGAAGGCTTCCCAAGCTTCCTTTTCTTTCCCTTCAAAATTTGGTCAAATGCAGGTTCCTTTACAAGTTCTCTTATTTGTGGTCCTACAAAAATGCCTTCGTTAACTTTTGCATCACTTAATTTCCAAAATTTGTCACTGATGCTGTTTTGTTATTTGACAGGTGTGCCAACTCCCCAAAAATTCCCCCAAATTTAAAATCTTCACTCTAAAAAATGAAATGTCACTTTATATTCAAAACAAGAGCTAATCTGTCATTTTTATGGTGATTTTTGAATTCAGCAGATGGGAATACACGTGAAGTCACTATTTTTAATCCCGAAACATTTTCATTGTTGCCCAGTGTTATTATTTAATCTTGCTACCCCGCAAAAACCTGTACTTTAGGAAGATCGGCCTCCAGAAGGGTGCAGATCCGAAGCCTTTCAATAACCTAAGCGTAACAACCCCCAAGCCTCCCGCGAAACCGGTGTCACCTAGTCACCTAGTGATAAAAATCAGAGACAGAAAGTACTTTGTGATCTGAAAAGAAAAGCTACGGAAGATACATGTGAAAGGGTATAAAAACTAAAGTGCTACCAACAGATAACACTAAACAAAGACTAAAGGCTACAAACATAATTAAAAACACGGACGCAGTGCATATAAACGCTACAAAATACGGGATTTGGATGAAAGCAAGGGATAGAAGGTAATGATTTGACTCACATTTGGGATGTTGTAACCTGCCGAACTGCCTGACCGATGGAACTTTTTGGGGATTTCTCTCGGAGAATGTTGGTAAGGTAAATTACACCCAATATAAGAACAAAGGAAAATCTGAATACAACACAAGGCATTTGTTTATATTTCAGCTACATTCTAAATTCGTAATTATAAAAGTTGGTATAGATCTGGGAGTTATGAAAGTTTTGAATCATTCCTTCAATATTAGAGGTTAAAAATGTAGGAAAGGCATGGGTTTGAAGCATCGTGCTTATGAGTAACGTATGGGAGCCATTTCTGAATAATAAGAATATAAGTATTTTGAATTTAATACATGGGGGATACATTTAAGAGGTGGTTTGTTTCATAATAGGGGTCGAACGAATCGTTCCAGGGAAATAAAATTCTAAGGGGGCACCCGGGTTTGAACCGGGGACCTCTCGATCTGCAGTCGAATGCTCTACCACTGAGCTATACCCCCATGACGACATATGACTACTAACTACATAACCTATCCTACAAAGTCAGACATACTCGACTGTTTCCTGCTACCACACCTAGGATATAACTCTAATCTCGTATCATCTTTTCCTATCCAGGGACCATTTTCTACATGGAAGAAATTTTGACAACACTGAAGCACTGCAGATGATCATCACCGATTTCTTGACATCAAAAAACTAGAGACTGGTTACATCGTGGTATAATAAACCTCTCGGAACAGTGGTTAAAGACCATACAGTCCAGTAGCTTTGAAAATAAGTTAACTGCATGTCAGAACAGATTTAAAATAATAGTTTCTCTAAAAAAGACATTAATTGTGAGACAATATCTATATAATAAAAGAGGTTCAAAATTCAAAACTTACCGAAGATAAACTTTCACTTCGCCCACACTCAAAAAGGTTCGAACTCGATGTGTGTTGTGTACAGAGCTTTTCTCGAGTTCTACAATCTACGAAGAGGAATTCCTATAGCCCGGAAACTTATGAAGGTTGTTAAAGAAATTGTGTCTTTTAAAGTTAGAATGAACAGGTTCTTAAGAATACTTAAAGTCACGGGAACTCGATTTCAGAAGGAAATATATATATATATATATACGCTGTGATGATGTTTTGATGTCAGACTGTACTGTATTATATTCCCGCCTTCTCTGATCTCTCTAAGCCGAGTGACCTCACTTAACAGCTACACTAATTCATTACACAGGTAATATATACGAGTGCTGTTCAGTAATATTTTTTACGGTCATGATCTTTTGCACTAAAATTCAATCTTACTATATTCTCTTAGCTTAATATGAAACAAACACGTGTTGCTACTCCTGGTTCCCGGCTGTGAGAATCAGGCTAGTTCAGACATATTCAGTATCGCCTACCACTGCAATGGAGGTAACATGCAGTTAAAGTTGATGTTCGAGGAAGATCCGGAGTTTCTTTCAAACGTAATCACTGCTGATGGAACTTGGCTACATCATTTTGATCCTGAGAGCAAACAGCAAAGCTCAGTGTGGAAATCTCCTTCATCACAACCCACAAAAAAGCAAAAGTGGTTGCTTCTTCTGGGAAAGTTATGGTCATCTCATTCTTTGATATTCATGGAATGGTTTATCAGCATGTTGTACGTGCACACACATCAGTAACTGGACAATACTACAGCGATGTCCTGAAAACATTGCAAGTTCATAATAGGTGCAGAAGACCACATTGCCGTGAAGCAGACTCGATGAAACACCACGATAACGCGCGGCCCCATATTGTCAATGTTTTTGCTGAATATCTTGCAAAAATCGACGTGAAGTGCATCCCTCACTCTCCCTATAGTCCGGATTTAGCCCCATGTGACATTTTTCTATTGCCTAACTTGAAGAAACGCCTTCGTGGGAGACATTATCCATCATCAGAAGCAGTGGTGTGTGTATGTGTGTGTGGTGTAGTGTTTAACGCCCCCTTTTACTACATACGGCACCGCAGGTGGTGACACTGATGATACATTAGATGAAGATGGAGCACCGGTGAAATGAGATGATGGGGGAAACCGGATGTTCCGGAGAAAACCCGCCCCAGCGCTGTGTTGTCCACCCCAAATCTCACTTTGCGGTCGCCTGGGATTGAACCCGGGCCGCCTTGGTGAGAGGCAAGCAGTCTAACCACTGAGCCACGTCGCGGCCTGAAGCAGTGGTGTAGGCTGCGGAGTCGATTTTGAAGGATCTCTCAAAAATGGTTTCCAGTATGTCTTTGAAGACTGGCAGAAACTGTGGGACAAGTACATCGCATTCAGGGGATACTATTCTGAAAAGGGCCACCAAAATTATGAGGATGAGTAAAGGTACGTTGTCGAAAAAACTGTGATCATTCTTTATTGAAAGAAGAAAAGAAAGTGGAAGAAAAGCGGATGGTCTATACTGATAGGTGTTGTTCATTTTGCGGCCAAGTGCACGTAACATAATGTAGTGAATGATGTGCTTGTTTTCTCCAGTACACTTGAAGGGGGACACATTTACCCGCGTCCTCCGTTTCCCTGGGCTCCTTACCAAGGTGTGACTATAGGCTCAATATTGGTTTTGTACTCTGCAGCAATTAATAACGCTATCCATTCAGTTTGGCGGCGGCAGCTTCGGATGAATGTGCCGGGGCATTATCGTGGTGAAACAGAGCTTCCTTCTCCAGCATATGAGGCCATGGTTCCTTCTAGTTCATGTCTAATTGGAACAATAACTCACTGTATTATGCTTCAGTAATCGACTTTTCTTTTTCTAAGAAGTCAGTGAGTATGAAACCCTTCGTATCCAAAAAATCGCCGCCATCACTTTTCCGGTCGACAGGACCGTTTTCGACTTCTTTGGAGCAGATTCTCCAGAACCATTGTTTTGATTGTTGTTTAGTTCCTGGGGTTTTAACGATGTAACTAGGTCTCATCGACCGTGACAACTCGGTCCTTAAATGGCTCCAAACACAGCTACTCGCTTGTTTAACAATCCGAGCAAACGTAGCACATATCGCACCAACAACTTCACAAAATATTGTGACTTTGTGGGTTCGTGAAATGAAAAGTCCAATTGCACCACTCAAAAATGTTCTTTATTTCCACCGACTTACAGTTGAACACTTGCCAATTACACAGAATTACGTAATGCACACAGTTACGATTCACCAGTTCGTCCGTTACAGTTCCACTTGCACTCGCAATTACGTAAACTCATCCGACGTACGTACGCAGTCCGTCCCCTCACTGGGCGCTCCTCACAGCTTGCCAAGAACTGACTCAATTCACTCACTGCAGCCTTTTTTATAGGAATATCGCCATTTTCTCGAAGTCTCTCGTTTCATTGAATCACCGCGAAGGTTCCAAACGGCAGGGGAAGGGGGAAGAGGCGGCCAGCGACAAGTGACACTTCCCTAATCATCCCATCAGTTATTGACTGAGATTAATGGGTGGGTGTGGCCCGGCCTCTGGTCCCTTACTCAACTGTCGTTGGTCGTGCTTAATTGGGTGACAATATGAACTGCCGCTTCCGTCGGCAGAGAAATGGCCTCTCCTCACCAACAGCGTATATTTGGCCACATTTTTGGTAGTTTAACCAACTTCTAATTGTTGTCATAGATTGCGAAAGATCCCCATGAACAGAATTTCATTTTGGCTAATGTCTCCTCGCAAGTTTTCCCATCGAGAATTAAAAAAGCTAACATTAAACCATACCGCATCTTTATCATTTTAGCGAAAACATATTGAAGTGCCTGCCATATCCAAACAAACCTATGAATCAGCACCAAATCTGTTTTGGCAACAAGTGACAGTATACATTGTTGACACAAGGGGCGGTTCCTCCATAAGGTTGCAGGTTTGCGCTACACCCACTGATTCTGAACGTACAACAGATGTATTTTGCACATTAAAGCAGTACTTGTTTGCATTGTTTTATATACAAACATGTTTCAATTACGCTTATCGTCTGTAGCTGCCCATGACCGCAGAAGTCGAAATAAACAGTGATTAGCTGTAGGAGCCGCAGGTTTGCAGCGAAGAGTTAACCTAAGATTTCGCCCAAATGTAGGCTCTCTGAGGGGGTTGCGGGAAGGTGAAGAGATGAGAGTGGCTTCTTATACATTGCTTAAATGGAGGTTTATAAACCTAGCTCCTCCTACTCTTAGCAACGGCTATAGCACAGGTTTAGCTTCTGTGTGCTCTGCTTTTCGAACACAGGGAGAATTTAATTAAATGAATGGAGGTTATTCAGAAGAGAGCTCTGTTAAACAACAACGCCACACTTGTTCAGGCTTCTGGGTTTATGGCCACTTTGAAAGATTATAATTTTGTATTCTGGCTGTCTTTCTTCTACAAGATCATGTCACATGTGGACATTTTGTACAATCAGCTGCAGAAACGAGACTGCAATGCAACATTTGCCATCGTTCAGCTAAACGCATTTGAAAGGGAAGTGCAAAAGGTACGAAATAGCGTGGATATCGAGGAACACGAAGAAACTGCAATTAAGAGGTGAAGAATAGAAGATCATGATGTGAAAAGAAGAGAAGCTCTTGATATATGTGACATTCTTAGAGAAGCAAAGGACAGATTTAGCTTCACGGGCATCTGGTAGCCTCAACTTTGTTTCATCAAGAAAATTTCTGAGACATTTCCAGAGGATTCCCTTAGAGAAACAATAAGGTTCTATCCTTTTATCATTGGAACAAAAATTCGTAGCGAACTGACTGTAATTTACAGTCGAGAGGAATTTCGTGGAATGTCCGGCGCTTTGTGCTTGATGGACTTCAATAAGGAAAACAATTGATGTGCTACATTCAGAGAATATGTCAAACTCCTGCGAGTACTGTTAACTATGCCAATGTCTACCGCTGAAGCAGAATGCTGTTTCTCAACTTTAAAAACAATAAAAACTTTCATTAGGAACACAATGTCACAGGACCGATTGACAGCATTAGCAATGCTTTCGATTGAGAGAGAGTTTTTTATGAAGATCAGCGATTTCAACGCAAAAGTTATCGATAGATTCGCCAGGTCTAAGGAGAGTAGAGCAGAGAATCTGTATAAATAGGTGAGTCATTACTACTCTGTATTTTATTTTTCATTTGTGCACCACCAATAATTTAACCCACCAGCCGCCACTGGTTGACACCAACGTGCCTTACCAACACCATCTATTTTGAAACATGGATACTTATTGATCCTCCTTCGTATTTATTAGTGAGTAGGGGAAGTCAATCCAGGTCTCTAGCTCGGTAGGCACTATCACCGCCCTACGGACAGGATCCCTGAGTCGTATAATACAGATATAGCATTTGTTACTACAGTGTTTACCGAACGAGATGGCTCCGCGATAAGTAATGTCGGGGTCTACCTGGGAGCCGAAACTCTCCTTCAGTAACCAGGGTGCCACCGAATGCTCCTTGGATTTTTCCATTATGGCAATACCTTATAACTTTAAAAAGCCCATCCCTTTTGCCTGGAAGTGGGTGCACCACTTATACGGCTCGGGAAGACTACCGATAACCTCCGTGGGGCCGTAAGTGATCTAGCACAGCATGGTACTGGATATCCATGGTAGTACCGGGGCACCTTCCGGGTGTCTGTCACCCTCGTTCCCAGCTAACCAGATGTATCCAATACCCATGGCTGTCGGGAACCACTACCTTGTCAAGACCAACCTAAACCGAACATTTCGCATTCCGGAGAGGCTTGAATGTTCGGACCGGCATACTTCTAAGTCAGAAGTTACCACGTGTACTAGGGATTCGCATTGCTCGCATCACAGCATCTGAAAGGGCCGAAACCTCTCCCCTACGGAAGGCTCTGCAGCATCCGAGATTCGGGTTTGATTCACCCACTCTGGCCACAGGTTTTGCCGTGGGTTTCTATGTTCGGCAAGTCGAATCCTGACTGGTGCCTTCTCACCGATTTCCGCTTTCCCCCTTTCAAGATGAAGGTTGACCCCACCGGAGGATAGATGGCGCAGGGACTTGTTAATTTGTACTTCTCTAAACCATAGTCTTCAATGCTGGGTCACGCCTTCCCCGATTCCCGCTGGAGGGGAGCCGCCCTCTATTGGCTTGTCGCGTTATGAAACTCTGCCCGACTCTATTGGTCCTGCAGCCCATAGTCTAATGCGTATCTTAACCCCGTACCTATCTTATTACCTCTTTGAATTGTTAGATATTTATATTCTTTTACTTCAAGCAGCAATTCAGTATGCCTTTTTTATTCGTGGTCATCCAAAAAAAACATGCTATTTTAAAACCATCACATAGCGACCTGCTTATAAATAAACAATTTTAGTTTTCTGTATATACGAAGTGTGCAAATCTGCAAATTTATCTCTATTTATAGAATAAAGGTTGCTGTTAGAATAATAGAAAAGCCGAACTCAACACATCACATTTATATATATATATATATATATATATATATATATATATATATAAAGTTGTATTCTAGTTTTGATTTATATTTTGTAACTATTCTAAAAATTGGCAAATCTTTATAATACATTCTGTTCAATAATAGACTTTTGCAAAATGTATGTTGCAATTGAAGTAGGTCATGGTCAGAAGTTTTAATAGGAAACGTCACAAGGGAAATTTTTTGAATCACTTTTCGTAATGAAATAATTAATAAAATGCTGTTTATTTATTATGGGGTATAATTGAGGAGTTAGCCTGATTTAGAGGGCGCCTCGAACAAACAGATCGAGCGAAATAAAATTCTGAGGGGGCACCCGGGTTTGAACCGGGGACCTCTCGATTTGCAGTCGAATGCTCAACCACTGAGCTATACCCCCACGATGAATGACAGGCGCTAACATACGTATAGTAACCTCCTAGGCTAACACTGCTCTCTCTACTGTTCAGGAAACAATAAACCGGTTTGGTGATACTATGTTAAATATATGGATTGACATCTGAAGTAGTAGCTTCTAGGTCAAGGTCAAGATAACTGAGGAAAAAAGTGACATTGCTCCTATTTATATGGCTGGCGTTCACATTCCTCCTTTGTAGTCAATATTTACTCTCTCCACTGTTACTACGTATAATTCGTTTTAGAATTAGGCTGAGATCGCACACTATAGCAGAGTGGGGGCTGCTTCTGATTGGCGTTACATATGAATCGATTCGTGCTGGATAGAACTGGGGTAGCAACGAACTACAGTCGACCGCATACTTCATTGCTTGTATTAATTCATAAGCGGCCGACCGACAAAATAAATAAACAAATTACTAAATAAATAACTAAATAATAAATAAATAAATAAATAAATAAATAAATAAATAAATAAATAAATAAATAAATAAATAAATAAATAAATAAATAAATAAATAAATAAATAAATAAATAAATAAATAAATAAATAAATAAATAAATAAATAAATAAATAAATAAATAAATAAATAAATAAATAAATAAATAAATAAATAAATAAACAAA